>JBBGBA010000016.1:0-255000 GCA_038088335.1 Mesorhabditis sp. LJ9110 | reverse complement strand
CACTCTTACTTTCTCTCTAGCAATCTCTTTTTTTATCTCACTCTTTATATCTCGCTCTCTTTCTCTCTCTCTCTCTCCTCCCTCTTTCTGTCTCTTTCTGTGTGTTTCTCTCTCTCTCTCGCTCTCGCTCTGCCTATTTCTCGCTCTCTTTCTTTCTCATTCTCTCTCCCCACTACCACTTTTTTAGATTGTCTATTAAATTTAAAATGCCAAAATTTCAATTTCAATCCTGATCCACGTTTATCAAAATGTTACCATGGCAAAAATTTGGCGTTGTGAATTTTATGCGTTCTGAAATTGTGTCTTTTGAGTGTAGACATTAAGAAATTTTTGTATTCTCATTTCGGCCATTTCTACAAAAATTTCCCCTTTTTGTACGCGAGCATAGAGAGTATTTTTTCAGAAAGAGAGCAATTTGGGCGATGCGCCGTGTCGCCGCCGTGCTCGCCATCTTCTGGCAGCTCACCGCCTGCGCCCCAACGGAACAGGAACGATACGGTGAGTGCCCGCCTGTCTTTAGCCCATTAAAGGAACGGGCAACGGGGGATGGCCATTGATTCCCCGGCGCTGGACTATTAGCGGTGGGGGAGGGGAAACCACGTATTCCCGCCATTTTTCATGCATTTTTGACCAAAGAGTGGAAAATTTTCGAATTTTCATCACTTTTGTTCTATTATTTCTATATCTAAAAACAATGTCAAATCCAATAAAACCGGTCGAGATTTTGTTAAGGGGCCGTGGAGAATCATAATTCGCCTCCCCCCCCCGCTAACAGTCCAGAACCGATACGGGGGATCCTGCATCTGGAGGAGCGAAAAAATCTATAGCCCAGCCTTGCTCGTCCCGTTAAATAAAGCGCGGGCCAACCAATAGTTTATTGATTTAGCAACATGGTTATGCTCGGCGGTCGACCGTTTCACACATGATTGTATGCTAAATGAGAGAAAAATCTCGGAAACGGCCCCCGGTGTCGTCTACCACAATCGGACGACGGACGTCCTCTTCAGTATGTTTGGCCTCTCTCTCTTTCTCTCTCTCCCTCTCTCTCCCTCCCTCTCTCCCGCTCTCTCTCTCACTCCCGCGCTCTCTCTCTCTCCTCTCTAAATTCCGACATTATGATTTTCAACCTTTTGATAGACCCTCCCGCTAACGAACCTCTCAACTAATTTTAGTCTGCCGCACCCCGGCCAAGGCATGCTACGATCTGATCGACCAAGACGGACAGACGCTACCCCCCGGTTGTTGGGAACAAGTTTCCGGAGAGGCCGGCCACTGCGGTAAGCTTTGTCTTTTAAAATTCACGTACAAAGTCCCTTTTCATTTTGGGTTTTTCCGCGCCACGGCTTGCGCTGCCAGTGAACACGAGTTTCATTTATAGTACCTACCTCGTACTGGGGAAGTTGGGAGGAGCCCGAATACATCTCGATAAGTAAGTCGTTTTGCTAGTCACAACTAGATCCGTTAAGAATCAGGTAACAATCAATATTATTTGGTATATAACTCTAGTGTCATCTCTAGACACAATGTAAGGGCGAGGGGATATGTGGTAGACATGGCACGGGGCGCGAGACGGAAAGGGATTCGACTACTTCATACATAAATCAATCGTTTTCAGTAGACGTCGAGCTGGTCGCGGCCGCAGCCCGAGACCGCGCGACGGAGTCGACTGCGGCCCCAGCCGCACCGGCCTCGTCCCCGACCACGACATCTGCTGCCTCGTCCCCGACCACGACATCTGCTGCGCCGCCCTCGTCCCCGACCACGACATCTGCTGCGCCGCCCTCGTCCCCGACCACGACATCTGCTGCGCCGCCCTCGTCCCCGACCCCAACGTCTGCCCCGGTAAGGTTTCGATGCTGGACTGTTTCGGGGTTTGAATGGATCGCTAGAACGTTCAAAAATTTTGAAAATGCGAAACTTTTTCATTTTTTGCAGTCATTTTTCAAACATTTGCACCAAAATTATGATTTTTATTACTTTTTATAGTGTTTTTCAGTCTAAAAACTAAACTAATAAATTAAAAAACCAAAATTTAAAACTAAAATAAAATTTAAAAACTTGATCCCCCCGCTAACAGTCCAGAACCAGGGTTTCCAATCGAAATGCTCGAGTGACAAAGGGGGGGGGGGCGGAATCGGAAGGCCAGCCCATTCCTATCAAATATTTAACCTTTTCAGGAGGCCAGCTCTTCTGGCCAGCTATCTCCGATGCTTCCGGCGATCGTGTGCCTAATGCTCTACTTCTTCTAAAGCAGGCACCAATAAAAGATTTCTTTTAAGCAAATGGCATATGCTCAAAACCAGGGGCACTGATGAACACACACACTGGCTCTCTCTCCCTCTCTCTCTCGCTCTCGCTCTCTCGCTCTCTCGCGCTCTCTCTCGCGCCCTCCCTCTCGCTCGCTCTGTCCAGCTCTATGTCTCGCTCCCTCTGGCTAGCTCCATGTCTTCCCTCTCTCTCTCTCCTCTCTCTCTCCCTGCTCTCTCTCTCTGTGTTTTTAATGTAGAAGTTGGAAAATCGCAATGAAAAAGCCCTCAGTAGACGACATTCCAAAAATGACCAAAACTTTATCGAAAATTCGGGGGAAACGGGACGTCACACGACAACACAAAGAGACAGCAATTGGAATACAGTTAGTTTCGCATTAATGTTAAGCTTGATCACAAGAGACGGGGGGGGGGGGGGCGGGTCCTCGCCACAAGGTGGGCGTGGCCTAGCCGCTGCGCTGCGCGTACTTGGCCGGCTTCAGCTTCTCCTGGTCGAGCTGGGAGGCGATTTGGTACTCGGTGCGTTCGACGCGGCCGAAGGTGATGTCTGGAATAAATGGTCTCTGCTAGCCTGCCCCTCCAATTCCACAAAGAATCTCTGCTAGCCTGCCCCCCAAAATCACCAACGAGCATGTTTTCCCATCTGTGGCGTCGTGGTGCGCAGCGCGGGGCGCGCCTTGTCCACCTGGCCGCGCTTCAGGAATTCGAGCTGGAAAAGCAAGAATTCCCCAACGGTCTCTGCTAGCTCCCCCACATGCTGCACGGCAATATCCACCGCATCGTCGGCCACCAGCGCCTCGTCGTGGATCTCCTGGCCGCCCGCCAGGCACTCGAGGGTCAACTGGAAGGGGGTAGGCTAGCAGAGATTCTTTGCGGAAGCTTGCCTTGACCGTCTTGGTGGTCACGCAGCTCTTGTTGACGTTGAAGATGAACATGGTGATGGAGGAGACGGGCTGGTCGTTGACTTCCCTGGAAGCTGGGGATGAAGCTTAAGCCTAAGCCTAAGCCTAAGCCTAAGCCTAAGCCTAAGCCAAGCCTAAGCCAAGCCTAAGCCCACGCTCACTTGATGACATCTCCAGGAGACAGATGAATCGATCCAAGCGACCCGGGCTCGACGTCAGCCACAATCAACCGCTCCCGCGAGTCGTACTGTAATGGGGCAAGGGGCAGGCTAGCAGGGACCGTTTGCGGAATACCTTGATGGTGAGCCCGAGGCTGTTCGAGTGGTTCTCGGCGTCGGGGAAGCGGAGCCACACCTGGGATTGGATTTTAAAGGGACTGGGACAGCTGGGGAGGCTTAGGCTGCCCTAAAGCGTCTTTGCCAGCTTCCCAAATGCTCTCCGCCAGCCTACCGCGTATCTGGACACGATCCGGCCGGCCGGCTTGTCCAAGTCGGTGCCCACGTGAACGCGCTCGATCGTCGTCGCCAGCAGCTTCGAGCACGAGAAGCCCCCGTGCTGGCACTCCATTTTGACGCGCTGAAAATGCCGGAAAATGGTCTGTGCTAGCTGCGCTGACTTCACCAGCTTTTTAGACGGGTTTAAAGGTGCGGTAACACTACGAAAATCGAGTTTGAAGGGCCACTGAAGCGAAAACCGTCTCTAATGGTCTTCGCTAGCTTGTCTACTCGATTTCCTCTTCTCCAAAGATCTCTGCCATCATACCTCGGCTTTTTCGCCGAGGATCTGCTCGATCGTCTCGTATTTCTTGATCTTCTTCCCGTTGAGGGCCGACAGGGTGTCGCCGAGGAAGACGAGGCCGCGAAGCGGGGAATTCGGATCGATGTGGGTGACCTGGAAAACCGAGAGATAGCAGATAGGAGAGAGAGGAGAGAGAGAGAGAGAGAGAGAGAGAGAGATGGAGAGAGCTATACAACTACCTGAAACGTATTCTTCGTAATCCGCAGGCCCAGCGGTTTCTTCACAATGTACGTCTGGCAGAACTCGGTGAGGGGCGGGACCAGGCTGCAAATGGTCTCTGCTAGCGTGCCCTGACTTCAATGGACCTTTAAAAGATGTTTCCAAGCTCTTAAAGGAGAGCTGAGCCCAGAAAATGGTTTTTAAAGGGCCACTGAAGGCCATCCTGGTCTCCAAAAGAATATCTGCTAGCCTGCCGTAAACCTACGGAGTTGGCGCATCGCGTAGCCCACGTCGCGAGGCATCGGGGCACGTCTTCTCAGCCGGGTCGCCCATTCCGGATCAGGGAAGTGTGGTGGAATACCGGAATTTTTTAGGATTGGCCATATAATTGCTAATTTATGCAAATTTTGTATCAAATCGAAAGTGGCAAGCTAGCAGAGACCGCTAGAGAATCGCTTCGGGTGGGGCAGGCTAGCAGAGGGCATTCGAATTTTTGAAATTGTAATTGGGAAAAAGATGGGCAGCCTAAGTCTAAGCCTAAGCCTAAGCCTAAGCCTAAGCCTAAGCCAAGCCTAAGCCAAGCCTAAGCCAAGTCTAAACCAAGCCTAAGCCAAGCCTAAGCCAAGCCTAAACCTAAGCCCAAGCCCAACCTCAGCGTAAGCTTATGATTCACATTCCATTTCTTAACGCAATGACGTGAATGTATTTTGTAGTTTATGGTCCATCATCTCCTCCGACCTTCCTCCTCTGCCACTCGACCTCAGATAAGCATCCCTAAACCCTGTTTTTCCGCCCCGCCCCCTTGTGCTCTCTTTAAAGGAGCACCGAAGTGTGTCCCTTATAGCCGGCGCAATCCGAAAATGGAGTCGCACTCCATTTTTGGCAATTTTCAGACGATTGTCAACAGTATTGTTTTGGAATTTTCGTTTAAAGCGTTTCTGTTAGCTTGCCCGGCGATTTCCGAAGTCCTAAAGAATCTCTGATAGCTAGCACTCGATGCAACTGCAACTGCTAGCCCGCCCTGCCTTGTTGTGTCTAGTTTTGCTGGTGTTCGACTACGCGATCGTCCAAATGACGCCAGTTCGTTGGCTCCGGTGGCTGGAGGCCATTCGGCGAATTGTCACACCTTTCCCCGGGTGTTTTTGGGTTCTCTCTCTCTCTCTTTCTCTCTCTCTCTCTCTCGCTCTCCCGCTACCAAAACAGGACCCGAAGCCACCCAGGGTGGGCTGGTTGTCAGTAGATTGGCACGTGCATAGGTGTCATTTGGACCGGAAACTGGGGCTCCTGGCTTCCCAAAGAATCACTGCTAGTTGGCCCCCATTTCCTCAAAGAATCTCTGCTAGCCTTCCCCTCGCTACAAATTCCTCAACGCGTCTCTGCTAGCCTGCCTTTGGCTTGAAATTCCTCAAAGAATTTTTGCTAGCCTGCCCCAATCTGGCAAGCTAGCAGAGATGATTTGCCAGCTTCTCCCGCCTATTGTTTGGGCTCTGATTTGTGGAATCACACCCCCGAGAACCCATCCTCCTCCAGACCGGTCCCACCGCGACCCCTTTCCATTCATCACCATCTCCATTTCATTGTTCTCTTTCTCTGCCCCCTCCTCCCATCGATAACCCAGTTTTCGCCCTTTCTCCCGCCTGTCCCCCTCGGGTTGTTCCGCTCCGCTCCGCTTTTCACTCCTTGGATAAACGCCGCGCCTGGATCGGCCATCATAATCTGTCTGATCTCCGATAGTGTCTTTGCTAGCTTGCCCTGGCCCTGACCTAAGCCTAAACCGAAGCTAAGCCTAAGCCTAAGTTTCAGCCAAGCCTAAGCTGAGCCTAAGCCTAAGCCGAATGCTAAGCCTAAGCCTAAGCCTAAGCCTCATAATAATCTCTCTGACCTCCCAAATTGTCTCTGCTAGCATGCCCCTAGCCTTGGCGAGCTAGCAGGGATCTTTGAGGATCATTTTCCACGATTTCTTGCCCTCTTCATGCTCTTAAAATGAATTTTAGGTACTGTAGACCATGGTGTGGCGATCGGCGCTTCCGCTGGCGGCAATTTTGGTGAGTTTTTGGCTTCAGTGGTCCTTTAAACCGAAGAAAACATGCTAGGCCAGCTAGCAGAGATCCTTTGAGGAATTGGAGGGGCAGGCCAGCAGTGATTCTTTGAGGAATTGGATGGGGTAGGCTAGCAGAGATTCTTTGAGGAAAATTGCAGTCCAGGGCAAGCTAGCAGAGCCCTTTAACCCCCATTTCCAGGCCCTGGCAACATGCCAAGACTGCTCGTCCCCGCAGGGCACCCGTGCCGTTTTTGGGCAGTACCTGAACTGCATGAAGTCGTCGCTCGACGCGGACTACCGCAGTTTTGAGGAGGAGCTCCAGGAGGACCACAAACGCTCCGTGCAGGCAGGCTAGCGGAGGAATTTGGGGAATTTCCGGGTTTAGGCCTGTTTCGCCTCGAGCATCGAGGAGGGCAACCAGAAGGACAAGTGCGTGTTGACGCTTGGGGATTTGGAGAAGGTAATTCGAATAAAATGCAGTTTTAAAGGGACAGGAACACCTGGAAAAATAGGAAATCGCTTTTAAAGGGGCAGGTACACTTCGAAAACCCAAAAATTATTCCTAAAGGGACAGTGAAGGTTCGAAAACACTAGAAATTCGCGTTTAAAGGGAGCCTAAAAACCCCAATTTTCAGCCAGCCTGGGACCGCTCCGGCCCGCTACGCGACTGTACGATTTGCAGGACGGTAAGTGAGGGTTACGGTAGCGTAAAATGAATTTTTCTAGTTCGCCTCCGGGGCCATCAAGGCGATCAAGGCCACCCCGGCCGAGGATCAGCGCTGCATTCGACAGGAGATCTCCAAGGGTGAGCTAGCAGAGATTCTCTGAGAAAATTCAGTTTCAAGGGAACGTCTAAATCTTAAAGGGACAGTGACACCTTCAAAAACTTCGCTTTTGACTTGCCGGCCCCTGGAAAATTCGAAAATGCATCTTAAAGCCTGCAAAATCCTCCCTTTTGACTTCCCCCTTTAAAACCTGAAAATGAATTTTAAAGGGACGTGACCCCTAACTCTCAGTTTTTCAGCCATCGCCCGCGAGGCCAATGTCTGCCTCGCCCGCAGGATCCCGAACTTCCCCGGCGTGCCGGACATTCCGGATCTCGAGGAGGGCTCGTTCGACTTTAAGGATGAGGTGTAAGTAATCTGGCTCTCTCTCTCTCTCTCTCTCTCTCTCTCTCTCTACAGTACTATTTTTCAGTATCCAATCCATCTCGGACCACATCCTCGTCAACTCTCGACTGGCGTTCTGCGGTGAGCGCAAGCCGGCCAGAGCCGCTTCCACCAAGTGAGTCAGACTCCGCAAATTGCCTCTGCTAGCCTGCCCCCCTCAAAAAGTCGATTTTAGGCGTTGCTTGAAGTCGCCGTTTGCCGGATATTTGGAGCAGCACTGCAAGAGTGGGTTTTTGAGAGAGAGAGTGAGAGAGAGCGAGAAAGCGACATAGAGAGATATAGGGCGAGCTAGCAGAGATTCTTTGAGGAATCGCCCATTTCAGTCGTTTCCCAGTGCGACGCTCGCCTGGCCGTCGGCAACTGCGCCCGCGAGATCCAGCAGACTCGAAATGCCGTCTGCGGATGCATCCACGAGACCAGGGAGGAGCTGAAGGACCGCATCTCCTCCATCGCTACCGTATTTGAGGCAAGCTAGCAGAGATTCTTTGAGGAAAGATTGGAGTTTTTAGGTCGTTTCCGGCGGCTCTCGCACTCTCTCCATCGGGTCGTCGTCAAAGGTCGATCAATGCGTCGCCTCCATCAAGAAGCACATGTAAGCCTAAGCCTAAGCCTAAGCCTAAACCGAAGCCTAAGCCTAAGCCCAAGCTAGCAAAGACCATTTAGGATCACCCCGGTCAATGACTGGGTGGCCGTCATCGACTCGGCCCTCTCCACGTGCATCCGGAAGAAGCCGGCCGGCCAGAACCTCGGCATGGAGGCTATGCTGAACGTTGGGTGCCGAAAGGTGGGGGATTTTGGCTTCAATGGGCCTTTAAAATCGAAAAATCGCGTTTTAAAGGACCGTTGAAGGCAAATCCATGAGTTTCAGGTGATCGCTGACACCACCGGAACGGCCTCGGCTCAGTTGAAGGTCGGCTTCGACTTTGTGAACAACCTGATTGACGCGATGGTGGAGAGGTAAGAGAGGAGGAGAGAGAGAAAGAGAGAGAGATAGAGAGAGAAAGCGAGAGTGAGAGAAAGCGAGAGTGGGAGAGCGTGAGAGTGAGAGAGAAAGAGCGAAAGCGAGAGGGAGAGAGAGCGAGAGATAGGAGGGGGAGAGAGAGAGAGGAGAGCGAGAGTGAGAGCGAGAGAGAGCTGGCAGCCTAGAAAGCTAACAAAGACCATTTAATAACCCTTTTTCAGGTCCGCCCGTTTCTGCGGTGGTGACCACTGCCTGCAGGGCTAAATTTTCCGTTTCCGGACGCTTCCGGAAACTCGGAAAATGGCAATGATCTTCAGCTTTTCGAATTTTATTTATTTGTGCAGAAATAAACGCGTTTTGCTGTATTTTTCTCACGTTATTTCGCGTTTTTTTGCGTTTTTGTGCAATTTGCATATTTTCAAAAATCGATACTATTTTATCAGGTCGATTTAAGGCACTAATAGGCGTTGACTAGTAGACGGGGAAAAGCAATGATATGGCACACGCAAGGCAAAAAATCAATAACATCAATAAACCACAAAACAGACACTTTAAAGGGACGATGAAGGCAAAATCGGGGTACCGGAATATCGATAAAAACTACAGAAAAATCAATCTTGCACTAATTATTTTGCTAGTTTGCGCCGTAATACTTGTTGAGCACAGCTGGGCGGGTAGCAGAGGAATTTTAGGAAGCGGAAATATTATTAAAATTAGCGTAAAACTTAAAATTCTAAATTTTTTTGAAAAATCGAAATTTCGAATTTTTCTCGGCTCAATATTTACAGGACAACAACGAGCTACAATAGGCAGTGGGCATTGGCAATTTTAAAGGGATGGTGACAGCAAGAAAAATCGAAGAAAAACTGCTTTCCCTCATGGCCGAGTGGCTAAGAGGCTTGGCTACCAGGCAAAGGGTCCGGGTTCGACCCCCCGCCGCGGCAAAGTTTTGCTTTTGCCCAAGCGAGTCCTGTCACCATCCCTCTAAGGGAAAATCTTTAAAATAACCCCTCAGGGCCCTGACCCTAGTATTTGGCACTTGGCAGAGTGCCAAAAACGGGATTTTCGATGGAATGAGTCCCAGGCATCGTGGCAGCGATTCTTGGGGAGCTTTTGGGGGCTAAAGGAACCTAGAAGTCCATGGGCCCGTGGCAGCAGGCTGTGAATTTGGCTTCAATGGCCCTTGAATCCGGGTCTTCGGGGGGTTTAAAGGGGCCGGGAAGTGGTGGAAATGGGGCGGAGCTTGAGCTAGAGAGTAAAGAAAGATACGGGCTACAAAAAAGACAAAAAATGGTTTAAAGGGCCGCTGAAGGCTGGCGAAATGCACGTTTTCGGTTGATCACTGTTGGGGTAGCGGCAGGGGTACGGTAGATTTATTTATCTGAAAATTGGCATTTCGGGTGAGCGTTAGAAATGGGAGGGACTTGTTACGGGCATTCCAATTTTTCAGGGCGTTTTTGAGGGGGTTTTTGTGTGAATTTTTCATGCTCAAAGTGGGGAGATTGAGTGGACTTGGCAGGCTAGCAGGGATTCTTTGTGGAAATCTAAAAAAGATCGATTAACTAGCAGAGATTCTTTAGGACCGCGTCAAAGCCCTTGGCAAGCTAGCAAATACTCCTAGAAAATTTAGAGGCCTAGGCATGCTAGCAGAGGCCATTCAGGAAGATTTTCTTGCTCGAGGCAAGCTGGCAGAGATTCTTAGAGAATTTCAGATCGAGGCAGGCTAGAAAATTTTTTCTCTATAGGCAGGTAGCAGAAACCCTTTGCGGAATGCCATGTCCAATTTCAATCCATTTTTAAGGTCTGACAGTTTCGAGAAGTGGGCGGGGCTTGAAGTTTGTAGCTTTCTCTGGCATTCCCATGCATTTTGAGACTCGTTCAAGGTTTAAAATCGAAAAAATTGACTCGACCCCTAGACTAAAGACTACACTTTACACCTTTAGACAATAGTACGTTGCAGTACTATCGCACGCTACCGTATCCAAACGTACTGAGGTTGAGCTGGGCCGTGGACTTGGCCTCGCCCTTCGGGTTTTTCAGCCGGCACTCGTACGTGCCGGCGTTGGCGGCGGAGACGCGGGTCAGCTCGAGCGTCGCGCGGAGCCCGTCCACGGTAATCTGAAAAAATAATTTTGCCTTCAACGGTCCTTTAAAGCCAAATTTTCAAAATCCATAGGCTTTGCGGGAATTTTTTGCCTTCAACGGGCCTTTAAACCATGATTTTCGAGCTTAACAATATTTTAAAGGGGGCGTGACGCACCACATTTGCCTTCAATGTGCCTTTAAATTCGAAAATTAAGAATTTTCTATAGATTCTAGCCAGCTATGGCCCTTTAAAGGGATGGTGACACTTGGAAAACCCCGACAAATTTTTTGTGATGTCGTTCTCCCCTTAAAAAGCTCAATTTTGAGCTAAAACTCAGGTGTCACGCTCCCTTAAAGCCGGACCACCGTACCTTAACATCACGCCCTCCCATCAGCTGCCGTCCGTTGTGGTACCACTGGACGGTGGGCAGGGGGTCGCCTCCGATTTCCACGGAAAACTTGACGGTGTGCCCCTGGCGAGCCGAGATGTCGGACAGCTGAAAAAGTTTGTGGATTTTGGCTTCAGTGGTCCTTAAAACGCTGAAAATCCAACGAATCTCTCCTAGCATGCTTTCAAGAGGTTCAGGCAAGCTGGCAGAGATACTTGAGCGTCCAATCCCTCAATAATCTCTGCTAGCCTGCCGAGCGGCTGGGCTCGTTGATTTTGCTTTCGATGGTCCTTTAAAGAACCCATGAAGTCCAGGATCGCGGCTAGTATGCCTAAGCCTAAGCAAGCTAGCAGAGATTCTTTGAGCCTCTAATTCCCCAAAGAATCCCTGCTAGCCTGCCCTTTAGGACTCCCAGGTACCGTACCTTCGACACAAACTGTGGAACCGACGCCTCAGATACGGTAGATCCGCCGGTAAGCGTCCTGGTCGTCACGCGGCCGCTACGGGCTAAAACTGGTTTTTAAAGGGACTATGACAGCAAGGACTCACGTGCGAGCACGAGGTTGGCGACGGAGGAGGCCTTTCCGGCTGGGTTCGACGCTTCGACCTGAAGAAGGTTGTGGATTTTTGGGTTCAATGGTCCTTTAGAGGGGCTAAGGCTGAACTAAGCCTAAGCTAAGCCTTAGCCTAAGCCCAAGTCCAAGCCTAACCTATGCTTGGCCCTAAGCCTAAGCCCAAGCCTAAGCCTACGCACACGCCAAAGCTAAGCCTAGTCTAAGCCTAAGCCTAAGCTAAGCCTAAGCCCAAGACCAAGCCTAAGCATGAGTCTAAGCCTAAGCCTAAGCCTAAGCCTAAGCCTGGCAAAGCCTAAGCCTAAGCCTAAGTCCAATTCATACCTTATACTCGGCAACGTCTTCTTGCCTTGGCGATTGGATCGTGAGAGTGGCTGTTCCGTCTTTTTGAGACACCGAATAGCCGCTCTTCTTGATCGGCTCGTTGTTACGGTACCAGCGGATGGTTGGCTCTGAAAAATGGGGCAGGCTAGCAGAGATTATTGAGGAATTTTCAGGCGAGGGGTAGGCTAGCAACGATCCTTTGAGGAGCTGTAGGGGTGGAAAAGCCATCAAATGAGGGTTGTGAGAACGTTTGATGGGGGATGGGCCACTTGATAGCCCTTGAGCAGCGATCCCACACTTTTTTTGAGAAAAGTAAACGCAGAGAGAGCGAGAGAGAGAGCGAGAGAGAGAGAGAGAGAGAGAGAGAGAGAGAAGAGAGAGAGAAAGGGCCGAGAAGTGCATTCCACACTGCCATCCCATCGACAAAGGGCAAACCGGCAGAGATTCTTGAGAAATATGACGCCAAGGGCAGGCTAGCAGAGATCATTTACCTGGGAATCCGGAGAACTTGGCCATAAACGAAGCGGCTTGTCCCTCATTCGCCACGATCGGTTGGATTTGGGCGGTGAATCGGGGGGCCTCAAGCCGGGGCCCCTCTTCGGCTCCCTTTCCTGTCTTGGCAAGGTTGATGTTCAGCTTCGCTTTGCACCTAGAAGCGAAAAATTCAGAAAAAAACCTCCAAAAATTTAAAAAACCCAAAATCCGAAAAAAATCGGAAAATTGGGGCAAGCCTATCGATATGGCCGATTTCCCGGGGCGACCTCTATTAGCCTAAGCCTAAGCCTAAGCCTAAGCCTAAGCCTAAGCCTAAGCCTAAGCCTAAGCCTAAGCCTAAGCCTAAGCCTAAGCCTAAGCCTAAGCCTAAGCCTATCGATATGGCCGATTTCCATGGTCGACCTCTACTAGGCAAAAACTTCTGGCCTCCAGAACTTTTTCTAGGAATTAGCTATCGTAATGGTTTTTACACCATTCGAAAGCGCTTGAAAAGCTCTATCCAATCGCATTACAAATAAAGCTACAAGCTACATACCTCGCCTCGCCAGCCGTATTCTTGGCCACGCATTCGTAGACGCCGGCGTCGGGGGCGAGTACGGCATCGCAAACCAGACGATGGGTGTTGCCGTCTTCAGAAGCGATGAAGCGACCGTCGAAGGGCAAGGGTTGGCCGTCCTAAAGGGCCATTGAAGGCTATGGAGATGGTGGCTTGCCTTAACCAATTGACAGTCGGGCGGGGCTCGCCGGAGATTTGGCAGGAGAATTCGGCTTGCCCGTTTTGCTGGGTGCGGACGTCGGCCATCTGGAATTGGAGGGTGTAGGCAAGCAGAGAGCATTTGGGAATGTGAAAGCCGCAGACTACAGAATACAGACTACGAAGGTCCAAGCCATAGGCTAGAAACTACAGACCACAAGTTGTCGGGCGGACGGGCCCCAAGTTCGCCTAGAAACTACAAAATACAAAGTCCAGACATCGCATCTGTAGGCTACAGACTACAAAACGGCCGGTAGGCTACATGCTACAAACTACAAGAACTACAAAAACTACAAAATCGACGTTTTCTGAGCGTACACTACAAAACGGACGATTTATAGATTACAGACTACAAATTCCTATTTCTAAGAGGCTACAAACTACGAACTCTAAGCTACATACCTTGGCCTTGAAATCCGGAGCGGTGCCCTTGGGCGGAGCGGCGCCAACGGAGAGCGAGGCCGACGACTCGACCATGCCGGCGGCGTTCTCGAGCCGTACGGTGTACTCTCCCTGATGGCTCGACTCCAATCTGCCGATGGCCAGCTGGCTCTGCCCATTTGATGTCGTAATCTGGTGGCGAAACGTCGACTTCAGCTCCTTGCCGTCTTTCAGCCAGGTGACCTAAATAAAACGTTTTTGCTTAGGTTAGAAACGGGTTTTAAAGGGACCCTGCAGTCAGAAATTAGGCTACATCCATTTTAAAGGGGTGGTGACACCTTGATTGAGGCGATTTCTAGGCTTGCGGGTCCCTTTAAAACGCGAATTTTAAGGACAGGCTGACAGGGATTCTTTGCGGACCCCTTAAGGACTCCAGATTTCCTCGGAAATCGCTGCTAGCCTGCCCCGGCTCCTCCTAAAGGCACAGCGACACCCACCTTGACCGGCGCATCCCCTCCGAACGCGATCACAAACTTGGCGCCCTTGCCGACCTCGCCGTTCAGCGGGATCAGCTGCTGCGACAGGGAGGGGGCGGCCTTTTGGCTGGCCGCCAGTTTCGTGGGTTGGGGCTGAAAATGCAATCGATAATCTGAAAAAAACAGGTCCTGAAAAACATAGAGCCGAATTTCATGCCGTAATCAAATATCTAGGTTAAATTTCATGCCATAATCGATTGTTCCGTGCGATTTTTATGCCGTAATCAATTCTCTGCCCGAAATTTCATGCCGCAATCGCTTAAACATATAGTTTTCATGCCGTAATCGAATCAGAACAGGCTTTTAGATGCCCTAATCAATTGCTAGTTGAATTTCATGCCGTAATCGATTCCCCCCACCCTCAAACTCCACTCAAAAAACATGCCCTGATCATGTGAAAGGCGACCATGCGATCCCGGGGCCTCGGGCTGAAGTCGTACTGTATCTTGGTTACGGTAGACTCGTCCGTCTCCAAGTGCAGCTCCTCGTCGTAGCTTGTTGTCTGGAGGCTCTCGCTCCTCTCGCGATAGGTTTGGAGCAGAATACGATGCTCGGCGCCAAAGTCTTCCGGCTGAAAATTGCGAGCACATGCAAAAAAAAACAAAAAATGCATTTTTCGGTTAGTTACGGTAGTTTAAAGGGAGTGTCACAGCTAGGTGAATGGCGTTTAAAGATGTACTGTCACTTAAAGACACCCAGAAACCAAGGTAACCGGTTACGACACCGAACCCTAAGCCCCTAAGCCTAAGCCTAAGCCCAAGTCTAAGCCAAGACTAAGGCTAAGCCTAAACTTACCCTAAGCCTAAGCCTAAGCCAGGTCTAAGCCAAGCCCAAGTTAGCCGATTACGCCATGTTAAAGGGGGCGGTAACAGCTCCGTGTTGACGTTCTAAAGGGACGGTGACATCAGTTAGATCTCAAAATGGACGCAAATGGCCTCTGCTAGCATGCCACGAGCTGTAAATTGCTTTTAAAGGGACAGTGACACCCGGGTTAGTCCTTCTCAGCGACAGGGACAGCGACAGCCTCTCCCCTCCATACTTTGTTCGATATCCTCGCTTCCGGGATCTCGGGCTTCTGGTTGACGGTGGCCTCCTTGAGCTCCTTCTCCTCGAGTACGACGTGTTGCACCTCTTTGGCCGCCTGTGGTTGCTGCTGCTTCATCTTCACCTGGTCCTTGTGCACCACCGGGGCCTCCTGTTAATGCGCCGGTTACGGTAAGTAATTAGGAATTTGGGAATGTGGTCATTTTGTGAATTTTTCAATTTGGATGTGCCAAAGAGTCTGATGTGGTGTATAGCGTAATTCCTGAAAGAAGCTGTGCTAGCCTGCCCCTCCAATTCTTCAAAGAATCTTTGCTAGCCTGCCCTCCAATTCCTCAAAGAATCTCTGCTAGCCTGCCCCTCGAATTCCGCAAAGAATATCTGCTAGCCTGCTCTACCAATTTCTCAAAGAATCTCTGCTAGCCTCCCCGTCCAATTCCTCTAGAATCTTTGCTAGCTTGCCCTCAACTCCCTAATGGTCTCTTGCAATCTTCTCCTCACTCTCAGATATGTTAATCCATTTTAAAGGGCCATTAAAGTGAACCTTAGGTGCCAGTGGTCCTTGTTGTGGTTGCCGCATCTTGGCCTTCTCCTCAGCAATCCTCACGTGCTCACCCTCCTCGACCTTCTCGGCTCGCGTCGGCTTGGCCGTCTAGGGGTGTACGGTGGAATTGTTAGAGACAAATTTTTTGGGTTACTGTAGGGTTTTTGTGGGATTTTCAAGAGTTTTAGCGTGAATTAAGTGGCGTAATTCCTCCAAGCATACCTGCAAGTTGACCTGGTCCCTGGCGGGGATGTAGATCTCCTTGGGGGCCGCCTCGACGCGCTTGAACTTGTTCTCGTTGGCGCCGGCGAGCTTTTGGCCGCCGTCCTGGGCCCAGCCCGGCTTGGCGGTGCTCGGTTGTTCTTGCTGAAAAATCTGTGGGTTTTCGTGGCTTCAATGGTCCGTTAAAACGCAACAATGCCGTAAGTCAGCTAGCAGTGATTCTTAGGGAAATTTTTTCTCACCTTCTTGCCCTGGAACGCCTTCAGATTCACCGTCGGGAGCTTCTCCTTCGTCGGCTCGAACCGGTTGGTCCTGCCCGCCTTCAGCGACACGTCTTCGAGCTTCATGCCTAAAACGCTGGCTGTCTTTGCCGAAGCCAAAAGGCAAGCCTAAGCCTGAGCAAATTCCGAAGTCTGCATACCCTCGAACGTCTTCTTCTCGCCCTCAACGTTGCCCAACTTCTCGAACATCTCCTCCTTGCTGCGGGCGAACTTTTGGATGAGCTCCTCGGATTCGAGGGGTTCAATCGGGCTCCTCGCTCGCTCGACGTGCATGAGTTTCTGAGCATCAGCCTTGGGCGCGGACTTGAAGGCGACGCCCAAGGAACCCATGGTTTCCACGTGCCATCTGAAGCCCGAAATTTCGTTGAAGGAAGTTTCTCGCTCTCTCTCTCTCTCTCTCTCCCGCTCTCCCTCTCTATCCCTCCCTCTCTCACCTCTTCTCCCTCTCGTGCAGCTCCTCAGCCGTGGTGTGCTTGGCCGGCTTCAACTTCATATTCCGGAAGTCGTCGCTCGGGAACACGTCCAATGAGCACGAGGCGAGCACCTCGCCCTCCGAATTCCGGGCGATGGCCATCACTTCTCCCGCGTCAGAGACCCGAGAATGGGGGATGGTCAGGTAGTAGAGACCGTCGTAGTTGAGCTTGTGGCGGTGGCCGTGGAGTGCCTGGAAAGGGTGCAAATGGTCTCTGCTAGCTGCCCATCCTCTCCATTTCCTCAAAGAATCCCTGCTAGCTCACCTGATTGCCATTGATGAACCAGGTGATCTTAGGCTTCGGGTTTCCGACAACGGCGCACTCGAATCGAGCCGGCATGTTCTCATCGACCTGCAAAAAAGTTTTTCCTCGCGTAATCGATCATTTGGGCAAAATTTAAGGACGTAATCGATTCGCCGTCTCTAATGTCATGCCGTAATCGAGTTTCTGAGTAGAAATTCATCGCGTAATCGACCGTACCTGCGTATTCCTCGGCTTGATCGTGAACTGCGGAGCCTGCTTGGTCCGCGGCTGCTGCGGCTGCGTTTCCGACCAGTACAGCTGTTGCTGGTTCTTCTAAAGGGATCATGAAGTCGGAAAAACGTTAAAAAGCTCTATATAACGTTAAGCCCACCTTCAGCCCGGTGACCGACATGCCCTGGGGCATCTGGGATTGCGTGACGACATGCGAAGCCCCTTGGCAAGCCAACTTGGCCGAGATCATGGCATGGCCGTGACGATTCGACGCGACGCAGGTGTACTCGCCGGTGTCGTCGGGCAGGGCGTAGAGGAGGTCGAGGGCGGCAAAGCCGAAGTCGAGGGTCGAGCGGAAGCGGTGACCCATCACGACCGGGCGCTTGTCCTGAAGAAGAACGAAAAATTAATGAGAAACCGTGAAAATTGCTGTCATTGTCCCTTTAAAAACCGTAAAAATCTCAAAATCCTGATTTTTCGTTTTTTTTTTGTTGAGGTTTTTGGCTTGAATGGTCCTTTAAAAGCAGATATTCTGTACCTTGAACCACTCCAGCCGCATGTACGGGTCGTTGATGGGGGCGACCTGCGTCTCGAACCGGCAGAACTCCCCCTCAGCAACGCCAATGTTCTGGAGCTTGGTCTTGAACTCGGGCGCACGCTGCTGCTGCTCATCGTACGCGTCCTCGACCGTAAGCTAGAAAAAAAGTGCTCAGTAAGCTAAGCCCAAGCCAAGCTTAAGCCTAAGCCTAAACCCTTTCAGTTTCCTCAAAAATCTCTACTCGCCCACCTTCAGTTCCATAATCGAGTGCTGCCGGAAGTGGGACTCCAAATTCTCCTGCAGACTGCCGTGAGCCTGGGGTGAGAACTCGAGGCTGCGCCCCGCGAGTACCGTAACCAGGCATTTTGACGTCACCTGAAACTTCCTTGACTGAAAAATCTCTGCTAGCCAGCCCACCTCGCCCTTGTCGCTCTTGGCCTCGATGACGTACTCGCCGGAATCTTCGGGGTACGCGTAGAGGATGTCGAGGGAGGCGAAGCCGAACTCGAAGGACGGC
This sequence comes from Mesorhabditis sp. LJ9110, assembly GCA_038088335.1. Lineage (NCBI taxonomy): Eukaryota > Metazoa > Nematoda > Chromadorea > Rhabditida > Rhabditidae > Mesorhabditis > Mesorhabditis sp. LJ9110. The sequence goes on along the minus strand of JBBGBA010000016.1, from coordinate 237,077 downwards.
TGAAAAGAGGTATTTGGGTGAGTAAGCTTAAGCTAAGCCTACGATAAGCCTAAGCCAAGCCTAAACCAAGCCTAAGCCAAGCCTAAGCCCACTTACCCTGAATCGAGATGCTTCCGGAAGTGGCTGCCCATCGCGCAACCAGCGGACCTTCAGATGCGGGTCGTTGGTTGGCAGAATCCTGGCCTCCAGATGCACCGAATCCCCCTCGGCTACATTGTCGATCGATGACACCAGTGGTTGGACCACCTGCAAGACTTCAATGGTCCTTTAAACCCTCCAATTCCTGAAGGAATCTCTGCTAGCCTGCCCCGTCCATTTCCTCAAAGAATCTCTGCTCGCTTGCTCACCTGAGGGGCGTCAACCGCCTCCGGCGACTCGACCTGTACGCGACCCGTCGTGACGGCTTGCCCCTTGGAGTTTGTAGCCACACACCTGGAATCCACAGGAATTTTTGGCTTCACTGGCCCTTTAACAGGGAATTTCACAGCGGAATTTCATAGCGTAATCTATTCTTAGACATCGACTTACTCGTAGTCGCCGGTGTCCTGGGCGATGAGATGCTTGATCAGCAGCGTCGCCACGCCAAACTCGTTCGTCGTCGAGATTCTGGAATGATGTGTTGAGAAAGGCTTCACTGGTCCTTTAAAATAGAATTTTTTCGAACAATGGTGATGCGAGACCACTTCTAGGGTCCGTTTTCGACGAGGAACCCGAATCTGGGCTTAAAACATCCTAAGAATCGATGAAAAAGCCAGAAAAATGCAAATTTTGTCAAAATTCTACTGTCACCATCACTTTAAAAGCCAAATTTCTCGAAAAATAGTGATGCGACACCATTTCTAAGATCGGTTTTTGACCAGGAATCCGAAAATGGGCCTAAAAACGCCTAAAAATAGACGAAAAGATAATCAATGCAAATTTTGTCAAAATACTACTGTCACCATCCCTTTAAAATGGAAGATTGGCGAAAAATAGCGATGCGACACCATTTTCCAGATCAGTTTTTGACCGGGAATCCGAATCTGAGCTTAAAAATGCTAAAAAAATCAAAGTTGGCGCCAGAAAGGTTGACGGTTCAATTCCGCCCGAGGCCAAATTTTTGCTTTTTGCTCTTGAGAAAGTTTAAAGGTTTTCTGAGGCTAGAAATTAGAAGTCTGGATCGAAAAAGGGAAGGAAAAAATTTAATTTTTGCAGTTTAACTCGTGTTAAACAGCGCCTGAAATGTGTTTGGGCTTGTACCTGTTGGAGTAGGGGATGGAATGGCCGTTGTGCTTCCACTCGACGCGCAGGGTCGGATCCCCGATGGGCTCGAGCACGCAAACAAACGCCGTCGCCTCGCCCTCTCCCAGCTGAAAGGCATGCATCTCTCGGCCTCTCGTTTTCTCAAATCCTCTCTGCTAGCCTGCCCCTCTAGGCAGAAGGATATTTCTGTTTGCAAGACAAAAAAGTGCCATGTCCTCTTGGCGTTTACCACTAGTTGGGGGAGCGAAGTGGTAGAAGAAAAAAGTGGGGGTGGATCCTCAAAGATCACTGCTAGCCTGCCTTCTAAAATCCCTCAAAAACCTCTGCTAGCCTGCCCTTCCTCGATTCGATTACGCTAGGAAATTCGCCTACCGTTCCGAGGTCGGCGAGCTCCTGTGTGAAGTGCGGGGCCTCGAATTCTTGAGAAGGCAGCGAGAGCTCTTCCTTTGGCCTGAAATTCGAGCATTTCATGAAGAATCTCCGCTAGGCTGCCTCTCTCGCTCTCTCTCGCTCTCTCTCTCTCTCTCTCACCTGTGGATCCATTCCTCAAGCTGGTCGATCCTCTGCTTCCTCTCGGCAGGCGATTGCCATTCCGCGAAGACACCTCCGGTGGGGACGACCTAGAAAAACAAACTTGCATTTTCAAGGGAGCATGACATCCCCAGAAATTGACCCTTCCAAGGCTTTACGTCTATTTTGAACAATTTCTAGGCTCAGGTTCGCGCTGAGCGTGAAAAATTGAGCCTAGACTTCGCGTCAAACGCAATTTTTCGGTTTTAAAGGGACAGTGACACCCCGCCCACCTTGATCTCAGCCTCGCACTCGGCGCTACCGTAGTCGTTCGTCGCCACGCAACGCCACACGCCGCTGTCCTGCGGCTCGGCGGGGCGGATGTCGAGGACGACGAAGCCGAAGTCGGTCACCTGGAAAGTTGAACGTGAGCTAAGCGTAGGCCTAAGCCAAGCCTAAGCCAAGCCTAAGCCTAAGTCTAAGCCTAAGCCCAGCCTAAGCCGAGTCTAAGCCAAGCCCAAGCCTAAGCTGAAGCCCCAGCCTAAGCGCCACCCATACCTGTCGCATCCTGTTCGAGTCCCTCATCGGCTGTCCCTCGTGGAACCACTCGATCCGAAGGCGTGGATCAGCCACGGGGACGACCTGCACCTCGAGATGGGCGAGATCACCCTCCTGCAGCTCCGGCGGGGACACCAACTGCGTCGTAAACTTTGGCGGGCCGTGCTCGACGTCAGGGGCGTCTTCTGGAGCAGCGCGGGGCGCTTCGAGTTCAGCGATGCGCGCTTGGGCTCCTAAAAGGTCTCTGCTAGCTTGCCAGGACTTTTAAAGGGCCAGTCAACACAAAAATCGCAACTGAACATACCCGACATGGTGTTCGGCAACTGGGAGCCGGAGATGATGCCGTCTTTGGCGGCGCAGGTCAAGGAAGTCGAGGTGACGGCTTCACCGACGCGGTTGACGGCGCGGAGCGTGTACTCGCCGGCGTCCTCGGCGTAGACGGGCGAGAGCTCGAGGACGCAGTACCCGAAGTCGCGCATCATCTTGACGCGCGAGCCGGTGAGGACGGGGCGGCCGTCGTGGTACCATTGGACCTGGAAAATGAAGTTTGCATTCCTCAAGAATCTTGCCAGCTTGCCCTAGATTTCCGCAAAGAACCTCTGCTAGCTGAACCCTCCAATTCCTCAAAGAATCTCTGCTAGCCCACCTGCAGATGATTATCATTAATCGGCTCGTAGCGAGCCGAGAAATGAGCACGATCTCCCTCCTCCACCGTTTGCGGCGCGTTCAGCGGCTCGACGAACACGGGCATCACCTGGAAATTGTGGATTGTAGTTTGTAATCTGCCGCACCCCCACCTCCTTCTCCTCATCAATGACAGCGTCATCATGTCGGTGGAGGCGCTCCTCGAGCTGCTCGACGGCGGCCGCCTTCTGCTCGCTCTGCGGGCCAAGCAGCAGACCGCTCTTGCCCTCGACCTTAAAAATGCCGATTTTTTTCAAAGGATCTCTGCTAGATTGCCGGTTCAAACAAAACTAGCATCAGATTCGGAATCAGCGCAAAAAACTAGCCCGGAAATTGGTGCCGCAAGGCATATTTTTGAATTTTTGCAAGTCATAGATTTTGACTTGTCTGTGCCTTTAAAATTTTATGATTTCAGAAATATCGACTGCGACACCATTCCTAGGGTCTATTTTTGGCGCTGATTCTAAATCCGGTGTCAAAAATTAAAACTACAGTATCCTAGAGGGAAAAATCCAAATTTTTTTTGGGAAAAATTTTGAGATTTTTCTACCTTAACAGTCGTGGAAGACGAAGCTTCGCCAGCTTCATTCGACACCCTGAGCGTGTACTCTCCGGAGTCGTGCGTGGACGCGTTGATGATGTGGAGGACGGCGAAGCCAAAGTCGGACAGGATACGGTGGCGGTTCGAGTGGGCCACCGGGTGCCCATCCAGAAGCCATTCGACGCGGACGCGTGGGTCGTTGGTGGGCGAGAAGGTGGCCTGCAGATGGATGGCTCCGCCCTCTTCCGGTTCGCCAGTCGATGCGAGAGCTGAGGTGATCTCGGGCTTCTCGGCCGCCTGTTCCGGAAGGTCTTCCGGAAGCGGTTTCGGGGCCTCGATCTCCTGGATCCGTTGGAGGGACTGGGGCTGGAGGGCATCGCCGAGGATTCCGTCCTTGCCGACGACTTGCAGAGAGCATTGGCACTCGGCGGAGCCGGCCTGGTTCGTCGCCACGCATTTCCAATCCCCAGCATCCCTCGTCTCGACGTGATTGATGTCTAGAATCGCCCATCCGAAGTCCTGGATCGTCTTCACACGAGAAGTGGCTCCAACTGGGGCTCCATTCAGGAACCACTCAACCCGCATCTGCGGGTCGTCGATCGGTTCAAGGGTGGCTTCAAAGTGGGCGGGCTGACCCTCATGAAGTTCTCCTGGGGGCGACTGGATGGAGGTGATGAAGCGGGGGGCGGGCTTCGGCGCGGCGTCCACCTCTTCTGGCACCTCCTTCGGGGCCTCGATCTCCTGAATCCGCTTCCACGATTCTTCGTGTTGGGTGTCGCCCAGAATGGCGTCCTTTCCGCTGCACTTCACGGTACACGAGCTGACGGCTTCTCCCCTCTCGTTCCAGATGCGTAGCTGGTAGACGCCCGCGTCCTCGGGGTACGTGTAGCCGATGTCGAGTTGACAGATGCCAAAGTCATGCGAAATGGCGTATTTCGATCCGTGGGCCAAGGGAGTCCCATTCCTGAGCCACTGGACTTTGAGGCCAGGATCGTTGACGGGCTGAATCTGGGCCTCAAGGTGCACTCGAGCTCCTTCCTCGCACTCGACGTCTTCGAGCTGGGTGCGGATCTCGGGGGCATCGTAGACAGCGGGGGCTTCATCCGGTCCGGGGGCTCGTGGGGCTTCGATCTCCTGGATTCGCTTCCACGACTCTTCATGGCGAGTGTCGCCCAGGATGGCCGAGGTGCCCTCGACCTTGACGGCAGCCGACGACGCGGCCTCTCCCTGGCTGTTCTGAATCTTGAACGTGTAGATGCCCTCGTGGTCGGGGTTGACGGACAGAATGTCCAGGGTGGCCCAGCCGAGCTCGTGCCGCGTTTGGACGAGTTGAGAGGCGAGCAGGGGATACCCGTTGCGTTCCCAGGAGACGGTCAATTCTGGATCGCGAGCGGGCTGGAATGTGGCCTCCAGATGAACCGGAGATCCCTCGACAACTCCTTCCACGGACTGAAGCTCCTGGATGAAGTACGGCTTCTCGGTGGTGATCTCCTCCTCGACCTCCTCGACGACCTTCGGGGCCTCGATCTCCTGAATCCTCTGCCAGCTGGCGGGGTGTTGGCTGTCGGCCAGAATTCTCTCATATCCGGCCGCTTTGACAGTGGCTGAGGTGGTGGCTTCGCCTTGGGCATTCCAGACTCGGCAGGTGTACACGCCGGAGTCGTGGGGGAGGAGGTGGACGATGGTGAGGATCACGTTGCCGAATTCGTATTCTAGAATGCGAGGGCTAGAGAGCAGGAGAGAGAATGCGAAAGAGCGGGAGGGAGAGAAAGAGCGAGAGAGAAAGACGGAGAGAGAGCGAGGGAGCGCGAGAGAGAGCGCGTGAGAGAGCGAGAGAGAGAAAGAGAGCCAGAGAGACAGAGATACCTTTCCGGAACCTGTTGCTGTTCATCAACGGCTGCCCGTTAAGCAGCCACTCGACCCTCATCGACGGGTCTCCAGAAGGCTCGACGAGACCGTGAAGTTCAACAACCTGAAAAAAAGAAAATTTCCTCAAGGATCTCTGCTATCTTTCTCTCTCTCTCTCTCTCTCTCTCTCTCACATTCTCACATTCTCTCTCTCTCGCTCTCTCTCCCACCTGTCCCTCCTGAACATCGTCCCAGTTCTCGAAGCCCTGGATGAATTGTGGCTTGTCGAACTCCCGTTCCGGGGCCTCGATCCTGGCGAACTTGTCGAAGGCCTCCATCTCCTGGATTTTTCGCAGCGATTCCGGATGTGAAGTGTCGAGCAGAAGGCTCTCCGCTCCGCGCACGGTCACCTGAGCGCTCGTCACGGCCGCCCCCTGGGCGTTCGAAGCCTTGCACGAGTAGACGCCGCTGTGGCGCTCGTGCGCCGGGCTGATCCGCAGGGTTACGGTGCCAAAGTCTCGGGTGGTCGAGATCCAGTTGGACTCGCCGAGTGGGGCGTCGTTGAGGAACCACTCGAGCTTCAGGGTCGGGTCGTCGACGGGCTGGTAGCGGGCTTCGAGCAGGGCAACGCCTCCTTCTTCCACCTGAAAGTGAGGGTTTTAGGTGTCGCCGTCCCTTTAAAAGTTGAAAATGAGCTTTGACGAAGCCTAAGCCCAAGCCGAAGCTTAGGCCTAAGCCTAAGCCCTAAACCTAAGCCCAAGCTCACCAAACCTAAAGCCTAGCTTAGGTCCAAGCCTAAGCCTAAGCCTAACCGAAGCCAATGCTTAAGCCCAAGCCTAAGCCAAGCCTAAACCAAGCCTAAGCCTAAACCTAAGCTTAAACCTAACCTAAGCTCGAGCCTAAGCCCAAGCCTAAGCTAAGCCCAACGTACCCCATCGACCGACTGCAATCCTTGCGTGAACGTCGGCTTTGCGTACTCCTTGGCCGGGGCTTCCTCTGCAGGGCCGCGTGGCGCCTCGATTTCTTGGATCTTTTGCCAAGACTGGGCGTGCTGGGTATCGCCTAAAAGCGTAATTTGATGTCGTAATCGCTTCGCAAATTCCTCAAGAATCCCTGCCAGACTGCCTGATCGTAAAAACCAACCATAAATCGACGGGCGCCCCTCGCAGCTGAGCTCTCCCTGCGTGGTGTCGGTGCCCGACTTGTTCGACACGGTGCACTCGTACTTGCCGGAATCTTCGGCGAGCACGTACTGCAGATCGAGGGTGACCAGGCCGAAGTCGTTGCGAAGCACGCGGCGGTTGGAAGCGCCCAGCGGGGCCCCGTTCAGCTTCCACTCGACGACGGTGTTCGGGTCGGCGAACGGGGCGAACTGGGCCTCGAAGTGGGCGGGTTGGCCCTCGATGACGTTGTTGTTGGAGTTGAGCTGGCGGACCCAACGGGGGGCGGCGTGTTCTGGAATGGATTACGATAAGTTTTGGCGTTTAAAGAGGATTTGATCAAGCCTAACCTAATCCCAGCCTAAGCCAAAGCTAAGCCTAAGCCCAAGCCTAAGCCTAATGTAAGCCAAGCCAAGCCGAAGCTAAGCCTAAACCAAGCCTAAGCTAAGTCTAATCCAAGCCTAAGCCTAAGCCTGCCTAAGCCAACCCTAAACACTCACCAGCATCAGGGGCATCGGCTTCCGGTGCCCTCGGCGCCTCAATCTCTTGAATCCGCTGCCACGAGGCGGCGTTTTGAACGGCGTCCAGGATTCCGGCGTTTCCGGTCACAGCCAGGGTGGCTTCAACCTTGGCTTCGCCCTTTTCGTTTGAAGCGACGACCGTGTAGGTTCCGCTGTCTTCAGGCACGGTATGCGCAATGTCAAGCGCAACGTATCCAAAATCTGAGGTCAGCTTCATCCTGTTGCTGTTGGCCAGCGGAGCCCCATCCTTCAGCCATTGGAAGCGCATCTTCGGGTCGGCCATCGGGGTGACGCGGGTCTGGAAGTGCGCTGACTGGAACTCGATGCGCTCGAGGCTCTCCATCGGCTCGACAAACTGCGGGGCATCGTGTTCAGCATCGGCAAGCTCCTCGGGGCCAGCCCTCGGCGCCTCGATCTCCTGAATCTTCTTCCAGCTGTCCGGGTGTTGAGTGTCCAGATAAAGCGTTCCTCGGGGCTGAATCGTGAAGCTGGTCTGGGTGACGGCTTCTCCAAGAGCATTCCTGGCGACCGCGCTCCACTCTCCGCTGTCCTGGGCGAACGCGTAGAGGATGTCGAGCGCGACGTAGCCGAAATCGTGGCGGGTGCGGAAGCGATGGCCATTGGCAAGGGGCGCGCCATCGTGGTACCACTCGACGGTCAGCTGGTTGTCGTTGGTGGGTTCGACCTGGAAAATAGGATTCGATTACGCTAGGAAATAGAGACTACAGACTACAAACTCTAAACTACAGACTACAAACGCTAAATTTTGACGAATTTAGCCGAAATGAGAGCAAATGGACAATTTCGCATAAAAATTGCGCTCCAAAATGGCTCATTCCCCGATTTTCGAATTACATGTCGTAATCGGATCTCTTTAAAGGCTTCTGGAGTAAAAACTACAAACTACAAAGTCTAAATCTCACTGAGTTTAGCTTTCTTAAAGCCCGACAGACCTGAAAACCAAAAAAAAATCGAAAAACTCCTTAAAAATTCCCAAAGTCCCATTCGATTACGCTGGGTAATTCGTAGAGCGAGAACTACAAGCTACAGACTCCGAATTTCAACGGAATCCATATAAAAAAGCATGCCATAGGCTCAAAATTGCAAAAAATTTCGGTACACATAGGGTAACGGGGGAGGGGGAATAAAATAACGGGGGGTACTCATTATTATGAAATTTGCAATTACTTTGGGATTTTGCGAGTGCGATCTCGATAGAGCGTCGAAAAATACTAAGAGAAATAATTTGAGCCCAAAATATGTAATGGAAATTTTTATTGAATAAACAAAATTGAGGAAAATCTCTGGGCAGCATATGGATAACGGGGAAAGTCAAATTTCGAAATTTTCGAAATTTTCGGTATTTTGAAAACGTCATTCGATAAAGGTCAAACTGCCTAGAAAATTAATGTCAGCCGAAATAATGTAAATTAAATTTTTATCGAATAAACAAAGATTGATCAAATCCATGGGCAGCACATAGGATAACGGGGGAAAGCCAAATTTTGACATTTTCGATATTTTGAAAAAGCGAATCGATAGAACATCAAAAATATACTAAGAGATTTTTTACAACGCGAAAAATGTATTATAAAAGTTTCAAGCCTAAAAACTATTTTTGAAAACTATGGGCAGACATAGGATAACAGGGGAAAATTTTTCAGCGTTTTGAATATTTTCGATTTTGAAATGCTATTCGATAGAGGACCGTAAAACATACTAAGTGTTTTTTTTACAGCCCGAAAAAGCATATTTAAAAATACTTTTATCATATAAAAAGTTTGAGTGCCTCTTATTCCCCCGTTATCCTATGTGTACCAAAATTTCATGAAAAATCGCGTTTTCCCGCGTCGCAATTCCATGGCGTAATCGATTAGCCCCACCTGGCACTCCAGATGAATCGGCACGCCCTCCTGCAGTTCGCCCAGGCTTCCGGCGAGCGGGACGACGAATTTCGGCGCGACCTAAAGGGTCATTGAGGTCAGAGTCTCGATTTTTTGGTTTTAAAGGGACGGCGACAGTACCTTGTTGGCCTCCTCTTCAACGGCTTCCGGCACTGGGCGATTCTCAATGTCCTGGACACGCTGCCAGCTCTGCTCGTTGTTCGGGTCGAGCAGCAGCGAGGCGGTCGGGTCGCAGGTGACGTTGCACCGGGTCTCGGCTTCACCGAAAGCGGAAACGGCCTGGAAATGGGGTTTAAAGGGACTGACAAGGCAAAAACACGCCAATCCATAGCCAAATCTGACTTCCAGGTACCTTTAAACCGCAAAAAATCGTTTTAAAGAGGTTGGGAACATGTTTCTAGCTTCTTGACGATGCCCAAAAATACGGATAACGGTTTTAAAGGGACTGGGAAGGCAAATTTCGCTATGGATTTTTTGCTCCGTAGAGATTTTTGCCTTCAACGGTCCTTTAAAACGCGTTTTTGCCCAAATTTTCCCGTGATTTCGATAGGCTGCTAGAGTACAATCTCCAAAACTCACTCGGCACACATATTCTCCGGAATCCCTCGCCGAAATTCCAAGAATATCGAGGTGGATGAGGTCGAGATGGCGTTGAGGCATGAATCGAGAAGCGTTCTCGAGCGGCGTGCCGTTTAACGTCCAGAAGACCTAAGAAAATCGCCAGAAATTTCCTAAATCATCTCTGCTAGCTTGCCTTCAAGGTCGGGTCGTTGACGGGCTGGAGGAGGGCCTCGAGACGGACGGCCGAGCCTTCTGCCGGCTGGTCGACGTCTTGGAGGGGTTGGGTGAAGGTGGGTGGCGGGAAGGTTTGGTCTGAAAATTTTTCCTAAATTGTCTCTGCTAGCCTGTGCCTCAGCCTAAGTCCCGCCCCTTTAAAGGGAGCGTGACACCATCATCCACAATTTTAAAGGACCATTGAAGGCAAACCTGGCGACGGTTCTCTCGGCACCTCCCGGTTCTCCAGCTCCTGAATCTTTTGCCAAGACTCCTCATGCTGCGACTCGAGGTAGATGTTCTTCTTCGGGCGGCACTCGAGTCTGGAATGCACAATTCCTCAAAAAATCTCTGCTAGCCTGCCCATCCCTAATCGATTACGACAGGAAATCCTAAAAATCCTCTGCTAGGTTGCCCTCTAGTCGGTTACGGCATCAAATCCTTACGTAATCTGCGTCGTCGCCTCCCCGGCGTTGTTGACGGCTCGGCAAGTGTACGTGCCCGAGTCCTCGGGGTGTACGTGCAAGAATTCGAGGCCGACGTAGCCGAAATCGTGGATGGTGCGGATGCGAGAGCCGAATTGGAGGGGCAGACCCTCGTGGTACCTGGAAATTTAAGTTTAAAGGACCCGTGAAGGCTTTGAAAGCGTCAATCCGGCCTTAAAGGACCGCTAAAGCCAAATCCATAAGCCCCACCACTCAATCTTCAGGCTCGGGTCGTTGATCGGCTGGACGACACAGTCCAAGTGGACGCTCTGGCCCTCCTTGAGGACTTCCTGGGGTCCCTGGAGTTGTTGGGTGAAGCTGGGGGCTTCCGGGGGAGCGTCCTCATCGGTGGGCTGAGCCGGGCGAAGCGCCTCGAGCTCCTGGATTCGCCGGTAGCTCTCCGGGTGTGCGGTTTCGGAGATGATCGAGCCGAGACGGTCAACCTGGAATTGGGAAGGTGTTTTTGATGGCGTACTCGCTTAGCGGGAAGCTAAGGAAGGCCTTAAGCAAGTTTGGAAAGATGCTGAGCAAAAAGCAAAAAGTTGTGCGCCGGATGGGATCGAACCCTCGGCCCTCTAGATCTGCCTTCCCGCGGCCTTTAAGGCCCATTTTAATGTCGTAATCGATCACCTGGATCGACGTGTTGGTCTCGACCTGCCCGGCGGCATTCGACACCCTCAACGTGTAGTCTCCCTCATCCTCGGCAATCACGTAGTCGATGTCCAGCGAGATGTACCCGAAATCGTTGGACATTCGGTAGCGCGAGCTCGCCTAAAGGGGCCATCAAGTGAGGGGAAGGGGGCGTGGCTTCTTGGAAACGCAAAAATTTTAATATCTATTCAATAGCCCTTAAAAATCTCTACCGTACCTTCAAGGGGAAGCCGTTGAAGAACCACTCGTACCGCATCTGGTTGTCGTCGATGGGAGCCACCTGGAATTGGGGGGTTTTGAGGCATAACTTTTTTGTTTTAAGATGAATTTGGTTGAAAATTACTAAGAAAATAGTTTAATGTGTTTTACACCAGTTCTACAAATTTCATCTCATTTTGATGATAAATCAAAAAGATCTGATTCTTTGAAGTTTTGGCCTTGACAAGCCCAGTTTTTTGGCCATGACTTTGCTGATTTACAATATTTTTGTATCAACTTTTTTGTGCCTATAGTTTATAGATTTTTAAATTTATTTTAAAATTTTCAAAGCAATCCAAAAAAATAATAGCCAAGTTATGATTTTTAAAATTTTTATTTTTCGGTTTTTTTGCAAAATTTTTTTCTGTAGCTCCAATTTTTTACCTGAGCCTCCAAATGCAACGTCTGGCTCTCGTGGACATTTTGAGCGCCACTTGGCAGTCCTTGGACGATCCTGGGGGCCTCCTTGGGCGCGTCGGGCGCTGGCTCCGCGCGCTGCTGCGGCGTCTCCAGCTCGGTGATGCGGGCCAGGGAGGAGGGGTGCAGGGAGTCGATTAGCTGAAAGGAGCATGAATGGCATATGATCTTAAGCTAAGCTTAAATCTGGGCCTAAGACTAAGCCGAAAACTAAGCCTAAGCCTAAGCCCAAGCCCAGGCCTAAGCCTAAGCTTAAGCCTAAGCCAACAGCAAGCCAAGTTTAAGCCAAGCCAAGCCAAGCCTACTTACCATGCCATTCCTCGCCGAGCACCGGATGTACATCGAGCATTTGGCTTCTCCAGTAGCGTTTCGGGCTACGAGCGTGTACTCGCCCTCATCTTCCGGGTAGCAGTAGAGGATGTTCAGGGCCGCGTAGCCGAAATCTTGGCTGAGGGCGTAGCGATGGGCCTTCATCAGGGGGTGGCCGTTGAGGAACCATTCGTACTAAAAAATTGGAGTTAAAATTCCTTAAGAATCTCTGCTAGCCTGTCTCTCCAATTCCTCAAAGAATCTCTGCTAGCCTGCCCTCCAATTCCTCAAAGAATCTGTGCTAGCCTGCCCCTCCAATTCCTCAAAGAATCTCTGCTAGCCTGCCTCCAATTCCTCAAAGAATCTCTGAAATTGGAGTTAAAATTCCTCAAAGAATCTCTGCTAGCCTGCCCTCCAATTCCTCAAAGAATCTCTGCTAGCCTGCCCCTCCAATTCCTCAAAGAATCTCTGCTAGCCAGCCCTCTAAAGGGACAACGACACCTACCGTCATGGTGTTATCATCAGCCGGTGAGACCTGGGCCTCGATATAAATCGATTGGCCCTCTTCAAGATCCGCATCCGGTCCAATCGGCTTCAAGAAGCTGGGAGCTGCGTGTGGCTGCTCCTCCTCCTCAGCTTCAGCCTCCTTCGGGGCCTCGAGCTCCTGGATTCTCTGATAAGAAGCCGGGTGCTGCGTTTGGCCGAGGATACCTTCCTTCGCTGAAAAAATGTGGTTTAAAGGGCCGTTGAAGGCAAAAAAAAATTCTAGAACCGATTAAGCCGTGAACATCGTCTAGCTAATTATTTTAAAGGGCCAGGGAGCGCAATAAAAAGGAAATTTTAAAGAAACGTTGAAGCCAAAATTTCACCCGGAAACTGACCAGTCGGCACATTCCGAACGCCGGGTGTTAGATGCAAATATGGGTTCGGAGTCCCCGGCTTTTCCTCCCTCGGCCTCGGGCTGATTTCGCCTTTTTTGGGGAGCTTGACCCCTGCCAGGGCCAGGTACTGGGGTACGGTATTCAGCCTCTGAGCGATTAATCTCGGCGATATTAGCGAGGTGGCTGGTTTTGGAGTCTGTAGTTTGTAGTCTACGCCCGCAGCGGCTTTTGTAGTTTGTAGCCCGCTTTTTACAGCGTCATTAGGTTTTCTGGCGTAATTTGGGACGTTTGTAGTCTGTAGTTTGTACTCCGGCTCTCGATTGGAGTTTGTGGTTTGCCCGGGGACCGGCCTTGTAGCCTGTAGTTTGTAGTCCGGCCCTCCTGTGGCTTTTATAGTTTGTAGTCCAGATGTCTGTCCCGAACTTTGCCCACTAGTGGAATTTGGAGTCTGTAGTTTATAGTCCGGCCCGCCGGTGGGTTTTGTAGTTTGTAGCCCATTCCCAAGCACGTCAATTGGAACGTTCCGTACCGATCCCCAGTCGTACGGTACCCGGTTCGTACTGTAAAACTCGGCTTTTTCAGTGGATCCCCGCCTGCCAGCAGGGGTACTGTGCTCATCCTCGTTTTTCAGAATTTGTATGGGTATCGATTTTTCGGTATTTTTCGGTCTTTGGGCTACCGTAACCCCGGGAGAGAAGTACGGTGCCGGTGACCGGAAATAGGGGTCAGGAGCCGATTCTTGCCGTGGAGAAGGTGTTGACGGAATTATGGTAATGGGTACGGTATGTTCCATAGGCTGATTTTGTCCATGGTAGCCTTGCGTTCTGAGGCGTAGCTCGGAATCGGGGGTACGGTGGGGTACGGCAGGCCTTGTTTGAGGAGTCGGACTTCCTGTCTGACCGTAGACCAGGGCAAATGGGGCGGGATCTGGGTTTAAAGGACCACTGAAGGCAGATGTGGATCCCGGAGACACAGTTGATTTTGAATTCGGCATTCTGTAGTTACAGAATTGGACTAAGCTTGGGCTTGGGTTGGGCTTAGCCTCGGGCTTCGGCTTGGGCTTCGCTTAGGCTTGGGCTTAGCCTGAGGCTTAGGCCAGTCGAATTCCAGCCTTTTCAACGTCGTAATTGGTTGCAAAACGTAGCGAATCGGGAACTGGAATTGGGGGCAGGGGAAAGCTTGAAGTGTGCGTGTGTCAGCTTCTTCTTGGGGAGGGGGCAGGAGGAGCCTAAGCTTCAAGGAAAACAGAAGCGCGGCGAGCGCCCCTACTGCAACCCCTCCACCCACTCGATTTGTGGCCATTCCGGGGCTTAACGCATAGCCGGGGGTCATCAAATTAATACCTGGCGTAATTGGTTACGCTATATTAAGCCCAGCAGTCGATTTTTATGATTTTTGAAGGTTAAAATCCATCATCTACAACTCATCGGGGATTCTGGAAAGCTAGCTTTCAAAGCTTAAAAAAAAGTTTGTTTTAAAATCTGATCTCCTTTTTAATTTTCATGGCGTAATCGAATACCGTAACCCCAGATTTAAGTGGAATTTAACGATTTTTGTCGGCTTTTTAGGAAAAAATAGATCAACGCCGCGTTAATAAAAATATCTAGCTTCTCAAAAGCAAAAAAATCCACTTCCGGTCAATTTTTCGATTTTCATAGCGTAATCGAATTTTTTTCGCGATTTTTAGGCTTGCCCGTCCCTTTAAAACCGAGAAACCTTGACACACCATTGCAGGTGAAGCTCGTCGTTGTCACAGCTTGGCCAAGGGAGTTCTCCGCGACACACGAGTACTCGCCGGCGTCGGCGGCGTGTACACCCAAGATGTCGAGCGACACGTAGCCGAAATCGTAGAACGTGCGGAAGCGGTGGCCTGAAAAATGTGTGTTAAGATTGTTGTGATCAAATGGGATTTACGGCAGGCTATCAGGGTTTTTTGGGATGCCTCTGACTAGCATAGACAATTTTTGCCTTTAAAACTATGGGGTAGCTAGCAGAGACCATTTGATGCCTCGATTTGCATATTACATTTCTGTACCCCTCTCTCTTTCTTTCTCTCTCTATCTCTCTATTTCTCTTGCTCTCTTACTCTTTCTTTTCTCTCTCTCTCTCGCCCTGGCACCTTGTCAAACACAAAATTTCAAAGGAAAGCACACGCAACTTCCTGCGGGGCAAAAACTAGGCGGATTAGGGAGTGCGCGCTGGGGGCTACGCGCGCTTCCTTTGAACAGGGGGGCAATCCCCGGGTAAACATTGTAGTGCCCTGGAAAAATGAGGGCAAAAAGCGCTCCTAAATTGCCGCTGCCAGCCTGCCCTGTGGTTTTAAAAGCCAATTAAAGACAAAAGATCGATAGGTGCTCACTAGAATTCCACAATGATCCCTGCTAGCCTGCCCGTTCGTTTTGATGACCCATTGAAGCCAATATTACCTGTTGGAAGCGGTCGCCCATCCCTCAGCCAGTACACCTTCAGGCTGTTGTCGTTGTAGGGCCGGACCTGGCACTCGAGATGAACCGGTTCGGATTCCTCGACCTGGAGAAGTTCAATTCCTCAAAAACCACTGCTAGTTTCCCCCCAATTCCTCCAAAATCTCTGCTAGCCCACCCTACCTCGCCAAGATCGCCGGGGAGTTGTAGAATGAATTGTGGTGGTCCATCCGGTTGCGCGTCTTCCTCTTCGGTCCTGCCGTACTTGTTGAGGCCTTCGAGGTGGGTGATCTTGTCGAGAGACTCCTCGTGTTGCGTTCCGTCGAGAATCGTTCCAGCGGCTGGAAAAAAACTGTTTTAAAGCCTTGCCAGCGCAAGGCAGAAAAAGCTCTGGATAACTTTTTAAAGGGGGTGTGACACTTGGCTGATCCCGAAAAATCCACAAAAATTGCTTTGAGAGAGACCGACAAGTCAAAAATCCATAACAACTCACGAGCAACGACTACGGTACACTCCTTTGTCGCCTCTCCGAGCGCGTTCTTGGCCCGGACGGTGTACGTGCCGGAGTCCTCGCTGATGGCTCCCTGAAGGGACGTTGAAGTCAGTAAGTCTAAGCCTAAGCCTAAGCCTAAGCCTAAGCCTAAGCCTAAGCCTAACCTAAGCCTAAGCCAAAGCCCGAGCCTAAGCCTAAGCCTAAGCCTAAGCCCAAGCCCTAAGCCTAAGCCTAAGCCTAAGCCTAAGCCTAAGCCTAAGCCTAAGCCTAAGCCCAAGCCTAAGCCTAAGCCCCAGCCAAGCCCAAGCCTTAGCCTAGGCCTAAGCCTAAGCCTAACCTCAAGGGACTGTGACATACCTTGACATCAAGCGCGATGAAGCCGAACTCGTACATGGCCTTGACGCGAGAGCCGGTCAGCAGCGGGTGGCCGTTGACGAACCACTCGACCGTCATGGTCGGGTCGTTCACAGGGGTCACCTGGAAATGGACGTTTCAAGGGACATTGAAGGCTGAAATCGAAGCCTAAATGATCTCTGCTAGCCACCAACCAATTATCGAGTTTTTAAGGTCCAATGAAGCCTAGTTTTCCTCAAAAATCTCTGCTAGCTGACCTTAATGTCCAGATGGATATCCTGGTGCTCGTCGAGCTGCAGATTCTGAAGATCTCCCAGGAAATGCGGAGCATTATCGCATCCCCGATCCTCGTCCTCCTCAATCGGGCCGACACGCGAGTTCTCGAGCTGTTCAATGCGCTGTAGTCCTTCAGGATGCTGGGCGTCGAGGTAGAGGCTCTTCTCGGAGAGCACGGTCAACTCGAGGTCACACTTGCACTCGCCGAGCTCGTTGCGGGCGACCTGGAAGGGATTTTAGAGGGTTTAAAGGGCCATTGAAGGCAAAAATTCATAAGCTGCCGCTCACCAGGGTGTACGTCCCGGAGTCTTCCGGATACGCGTACAAAATGTCGAGCGCCACGTAGCCAAAGTCGAACATCGGCCGGAAGCGGTGGGCAGCCGGGAGGGGATGGCCGTTGTGGTACCACTCGGCCCTCATCTTCACGTCACTGGCCGGTTGGATTCTGGCCTCGAAGTGGACGGGTTCGTTCTCCGTCACCTCAAATTAGCAAATAGTCTCTGCTAGCTCGCCCCGGCTTAGAATTCCTCAATGAATCTCTGCTAGCTTGCCCAGCTTTTAAAGGGATGGTGACAGCTCAAAATAAGCTGGAATCTAGCATTTAGATAGCGTAATCGAATCGAAAACTAGCGCGTGCCTTCCAAGGTCCTTTAACATCATTTTAAAGGGACGGTGACACCTAGAAAAATCGCTTTAAAGGGCCGCTGAGGTAAAAATCTGCTTCTCTTTGCTTCTTGGCTAGCTAGGACCCAATTTCTAAAAGAATCTTTACTAGCTGTCCCTAGACTCCTAAATGACCTCTGCCAGTCTGCCCACCTCGATCTTGTCCTGGAGGGTGCGCGCGAAGCGCGGCGCTTCCAGGCTGCCGTCCTCCTCCGGCCTGTCGACGGGCATCGGGCCGATATGGACCTGGTGGCTGTCGAGGTAGCCGATGATCGGGAGGCTCTGCTCGTGTTGGGTTTCAAGGCGGAGCGACTCGGACTGAAAAGCGTTGTGGTTCGTAGTCTAAGCCTAAGCCAAGCCTAAGCTTAAACCGAAGATAAGCCTACCTGATAAGTCGACAGCTCCGCGTTGGCCTGTGCCGTGCCCATGACGTTGTGCAGGACGGCGGTGTACACGCCGGCGTCCTCGGGGAACGTCGGGTGAATCGACAGCTGGATGACGCCAAAGTTGACGGACGTCTGGATGCGATTGGCGTTGGGGAGGGGCTGGCCGTCCTTCAGCCAGGAGACCTGAAAAGGTGCATTTTAGGTGCCTTCAATGGTCCTTTCAAGCCGAAGCCTAAGCTTAAGCCTACGCGTAAGCCTAAGCCTAAGCCTAAGCCTAAACCTAAGCCTAAGCCTAAGCCTAAACCTAAGCCTAAGCCTAAGCCTAAGCCTAAGCTACCGGCCCACCCTGAGACTCGGATCGTTGATCGGCTGAATCCGCGCCTCAAACATCGACCTCCCGAGCTCCTGCTCACAGTGGAAGTTGCGTGGCTAAAAGAGCACGAGCAGGTTTTAAAGGGAGCATGACACTACCGGATCGAGGAATTTGGGTGGTTCTCCACGATCGGCGCCTCGGTGCTGGATCTCCCTGACGTCATCAACGTCCAGGTTGCTCTGGTACTGTAGCAGCTCGGATTTGGCTGAAAATGGGCAAGCTAGCAGAGATTCTTTGCGGAATTGGAGGGGCAGGCTAGCAGAGATTCTTTGAGAAACTCACGATGAATTAAGATATCAGCGTGGCATTCTGCTTCTCCGAGGTTGTTCGACGCCCTCAAGGTGTACAACCCAGAATCCCTGGCCTCAGCGTCGGCGATGTCGAGGCAAATGAAGCCGTAGGCGGCCGACTGGCGGTGACGACCACTTTGAGCAAGAGGTTGCCCGTTCAGCAGCCATTCCACACGCAGGGACGGGTCGTTGATGGGCGTCAACTGGAATTTAACGGAATTTTCCACGATTTTCAGCTCTAAAACCAAAAAGCAAAAAGTTGCCGCGGTCGGGGGTCGAACCTGCGGCCCCAATTCCATGGAATCCAGGCTTCCATGGCCCTTTAAAACGCCGAAATCTTACTTTGCACTCCAAATGAATCGGGTGACCCTCGAAGACTTCTTGAGATCTCAGCTCCGAGTGGAAATTGACGACTTCCGGCAGGGTCCCCGACACCGAGGAGTACATCTGGCCCATCTCCTGGTGGCGTGGGGAGGCGGAGACTTGGGCGTGGCCCAGGACCTGAAATTCGTGGAATCCATAGCCGTTTTGGCTTCACTGGCCCTTTAAGTGGACGGTGACAACAGGGAGGTCCAACTTTTGGTGTCACCATCCCTTTAAAATCGTTTTTCGACGATTACGGGCCGATACCGTCCCTTTAAAATTAATTTGAGGCGATTTCTAGATGCCACTGGCTCTTTAAAATGGATTTACGGCGTTTTCTAGCTGTTTAAAAGCTTTAAAAGCATTTTTCAGCGATTCCCAGCTGTCACCCTCCCTTTAAACACCCCAAAAATTCCCCAACGATACCTGCAAGTTGGTCGTCACTTTCGCCTCTCCAGCCGTGTTGACAGCGACTACCGTATACTCGCCCTGGTCGAACACGTTGATGGGGTGAATCTCCAGGATAGCCTGCCCGAATTCGGCTTGCGTGGCGACGCGAGAAGAAGCCAGCAACGCTTTTCCGTCCTTCAGCCAGGCTACCTGGAAAATTTGGGTCCTAAGTGGTCTCTGCTAGCTTGCCAGGGCTCGTGAGCACGAGCTACTACTTTTCCTCAAAGAATCTCTGCCAGCATACCCTGAGGTTCGGATCCTCGGCCGGCGAGTAGGCGATCTCAAGCCGGGCTGCTTGCCCTTCTACCAGACTGAGGGGCTGGAGCTGCCCGGAGAATTGGGGTGGCTGGCTGGAGGCCTGCTCGAGCTGGTTGACTGGGGTCCGGGCTCGCTTGTGGTCGACCTGGAAAAGGGCGTCTTCGAGGAGTTCCGCGGAACCCTGTCCCCTTTCAATGCAAAATTACGGTTTCTAGAGGCTTCTAGCGCATGATTGTTGACTTTTTAAGCTGTGGTGTATTGGTAAGTCGCTACCTATCAAGCTAGGTACCCGGGTTCGACACCCGCGACATCCAAATTTTTGCTTTTTGGCCAGAACTTTTCTAGAAGCTTTTTAAGCTCCTTCACCAGCATTTGGAGCTATAGCGCAATGGTAAAAGTCTATTCCTATTAATCTAGACACCCGGGTTCGACACCCGGGACCTACAATTTTTTGCTTTTTGCTAAAACTTGTTGAATCCATTTTTTCTCACCTTCCTGAGCGTGATCAGCTCCCGCTGATGCGGCGCGAGTCGCTTCCTGGACTGCACGACAATTCTGCCCTTCAGCGGCGTCGAGCCGTACTGGTTGGACGCTACGCACGTGTACCACCCGCCCTCCTCCAGCGTCGCGCCCTCGATGATCAGCGTCGTCTCGTTGGCCGAGGTGGACACTCTGGAAGCAAGAATATAGCTAGATTTCAAAAAGCAAAAAGTTTTCCGCGGCCAGGGGTCGAACCCGGGTCTTCAGACTGATAGCCAAGAGACTAACCGGCTGAGCTCAAAACCCTAAAAACCGATTTTCATGCAAAAATCACGTATTTTGTATTTTGTACGTACTTATACTTCCCGCCGCTACCAATCGGGTAGTTGTCCTTGTTCCACTCGAATTTGAGCCCGTCTCCGGTGGCTTTACAGTACAATTTGATCGTATCCCCCTCGTTAATCGTCGTCGATTGGAAAGTGCCGGTGAATTTTGGCGCATCGGGGGATCGGGTTTCTAAAAACAATTCCTAAACGCTCTCTGCTAGTTTTCCACGCACGCAGAACGTTCAGCTGGAATCTGGACTGCGCGCTGCCACCCGCATTCCGGACCACACACAGGTAGGTGCCGCCCAGCTCCGCTTCTACCTAAAACGCGTCCCTTCTAGTTTTCGTTTGCTTAAGGAAAAGCCCCGGAAAAGCGCTTCAAAATGAGCTAAAAATCATTGAAATCTGACGTTTCTAGACCGAGATATGGCCGATTGTAGTTTGTAGCCTAAGGGCACAAAGTTTAAATGCTTATAACTTGGCGGGGGAAAACCGTAGAATAATGATTTAGATATCATTCGAAAGCCCTTGAAACACTGTACAAAATCTAATATTAACATTAGAAAAATACAGTAAAGCTCAAAAAATCAAAATTTTAAAAAAATTAAAAAATTTCGTCAGCCTATCGATATGGCCGATTTCCATGGTCGCCCTCTATTAGCCTAAGCCTAAGCTAAGCCTAAGCTGCCTAAGCCTAGCCTAAGCCAGCTAAGCCTAAGCCTAAGCCTAAGCCTAAGCCTAAGCCTAAGCCTAAGCCTAAGCCTAAGCCTAAGCCTAAGCCTAAGCCTAAGCCTAAGCCCAAGCCTAAGCCTAAGCCTAAGCCTAAGCCTAAGCCTAAGCCTAAGCCTAAGCCTAAGCCTAAGCCTAAGCCTAAGCCTAAGCCTAAGCCTAAGCCTAAGCCCAAGCCTAAGCCTAAGCCTAAGCCCATCGATATGCCCGATTTCCATGCTCGACCTCTCACTGAGCACCAACTTTGGACCCCCATAACTTTGCCTAGAAATTAGCTATGGTAACGTTTTAGACATCGATCAAAAGCCCTTAAAAAGCTTTATCAGCTCTATGCTTTTAATGACTCCTAGCCACGCCCCCATTCCCCAAAATTCTCTGCTAGCCCGCCCTCCTTGGCCTAAACTTTAAAGCGTCATAACTTTGTCTAGAAATTAGCTATCATAATGTTAGATATACCATTCGAAAGCCCTTAAAAAGCTCTATCGGCCTAAGCTAGCCACCCACCTTGTCAATCGTTAGCCTGCCGCTGCCATCGGCAAAGCCCTCCGCCCTCACGGCTCCCCTGAGGTACCGTACTGCCGGCCTCAACCATTCCATCTGGGGGAGCGGGTCCCCGGCCGCCTTGGCCGAGAAGACGACCTCATCCCCGATTTTGGCTGCCACCGATTGGGGATGGACGACGAAGACTGGGGGCTTGGACGATCTGGAAGAGTTGTGGATTTTGGGTCTGGTAAACCTGGTTTTGATCTTTAAATCAATTCTTAGACTGTTCGAAAGCCGGGCAGATAAAAATCCGGTGGATTTCTGTCTTCACTGGTCCTTTAAGGCGATTCTCAATCGTTTCCCTTGGAAAAAAAGAAAAGGCCTATGGATTTCTGCCTTCAAGGTTCCTTAAAGGATTTATAACCTTTTTAAGGGCCAGGCAAGCCAAAAATTCATAGACGAATGGCTTCAAAGGCCCTTTAAGACCATTTTAAAGGGGCTGGAAACCCTACCTGCCAATCATCTGCCCCGGCGACGGCGCCGAGTAGCCATCGGTGAAGGCTGCCTCCTTCACCGTGCCGTTCTGCGCCTGTTGGTGTTGCTGCTGTACTTGCTGCTGACGAGCTGCCATCTCGTAGTTTGTAGCGTGCTGTTGGGGGCCTTCCCGTGCCACTGCTGCTGCTCCTGCTCAACGTTGCCCTGGCGTTGAGCGGGAGCGTAGTTCTGGAATTACAGGGCGTTATCGATTACGCTCGTGAATTAAAGAGACTCACAAGTCTGAGCTGTCGCTGCGCGGGGTGACCCTGCTGCTGACGCTGGCGGATGTGGTCCTCGTAGGCAGACTGCTGGCTGCTCACCTGAATTAGCAAATTCGTCAAAGAATCTCTGCTATCTGGCCTCCAATTCTTCAAAGAATCTCTACTAGCCTGCCCCTCCAATTCCTCAAAGCATCTCTGCTAGCTGACCTTCTGAACCGGTTCCTGGTATAGATGATGGTGATGGGGTTGAGCGTATGCTCCTTGTTGCTGCTGCTGCTGTCCCCAGAGGTGTCTCTCGTCTACCGTATGCGCGGGTTGTTGATAGTACTGTTGCGTAGGTTGTTGTTGTACTTGTTGGTGTTGCTGTACAAGAAATGCGCCCCTTGGCCACCCGGTCGAGGAGTAAGGTGTGGCCCCCGGTGTGTAGTGGGGCTGTTGGGGCTGCTGGTGTTGTTGTTGGTAGGAGAAGGCCTGGAAAATCGCAAATTACGAGCGATAACGAAATTTTAAAGGAGCATTGAAGTGTGGAATCCATAGCGGATATTATGGATCGGCTATTCAAAAGGCAAAAATCGATAAAATAACCGATTACGACAGGTAATGCAACGGAAAATCCTGAATTTTCGGACATCGGGCATCTGATTACTACTTGAAAATTTTTTTGTGGCATTAGAGCTACGGCGAGAGAGAGCGAGAGTGAGAGAGAGAGTGAAAGAGATAGAAAGCTAGCGTAATCAGTCATGCCCGTAGTAATAAAGGTGTGGAAAGCCCCGGGGAATCTGAGGGCTAGTGGATGGATTGGTCACCTCAGCGCCCTCAGGGTTTTTGCTCTCTCTCTCTCTCTCTCTCTCTCTCTCTCTCTCTCGCTCTCCCGCTCTCTCTCCCACTTTTTGACTTTTTGCTTGAAGCGTTCGAGGGGGTGGCCCCCTCTCAAGCAGGTACCCCTCCCTCCCCCGCGTCCACTTTTTTGACCGACTCTCTCGGGCGAGAGAGAGCGAGAGAGAGAGAGAGGCAGAGAGAGCGACAGAATGAGACAGCTGTTTGCTTTTGTTTTTCGACCGGCCAACCGAGTGTGGGGGGGGGCTCATGATTTCTTTCCAACTTCCCCCCAATGAGCTCCTCCGAACGCCTCCGAATTACGTGCAAAACCATTGGGTAATCGCTGGAGGACGGGCGTTTATAGGTGCACAGTGTACACAGGGCGTTAGCACTTCAATGGCCCTTTAAAAACGAGGAAATGGAAACATTTGGAAAACAATGTTTGAGAAAATAAGTAAATGTCTCGGAAGCTGACTTCAATGACCCCTTAACGCGTCGAAAAATGCCGAAAACCCATTTCACCACTTTTAAAACATAAAAAATATAAATCTATCTGAAATTGGCTTTAATAGGCCTTTAAAAAGGGTTCCTTTGAGAGCAAGCTAGCAGAGAAAATTGTGGAAACGGCGGTTAAACCTTTAAAACCAAAAATAGAACAAAATCTGTTCAAAAAACTGATTCCTTAGTCATGTAAAAGCTTTTTCGCAAGGTTAGGTAGCAGAAAAACTTGTGGAAATAATTACGATCTGAGAATTGGTAGATGAGACCAGGCTGTCACTACCCCTTTAAAAACCCGAGCCGGAAGGGTCAAAGCAACGCTTAAAAACGCCCTAAATTGGCTTTTAAGATATCAGAAAAATTGAGGAAATGGTTACGGTAAATTACGGTCAAACAAAAACCTTGCTGTCACTCCACCTTTAAAAACCCGAGCCGGAAGTGTCAAAAACCACCTAAAAATGCCCTCAAACGGCTTAGGCTAGCAAAAACATTAGGCAAAAGATTACGGTATAAAAAACAAGCCACCAAAACTTTGCTGTCACTCCCCCTTTAAACCCCGAAACCGGAAGTGCGACAAAAATGGGTGGGTGTCAGTGAGTTAGGGTCCAAAACCCAGAGGGTTCCTATTTGCCGCGCCTGCCTGCCAGTGCAGGTAATGGATTTATGGGGCGGCCGATCGCGAAAAGATCCGGGCAAACGAGAAGAAGAAGCCGAGGCTTTACCCAGCAGCCAGCCACTGTGTAATCCACTGTGGCCCCACACCTAACGGATAGACCCGAGAAAAGAGCTTGTCATGCAACTGGGCCCCAGGAGAAGATTGGGCCCTTCATTGGCCCCTAATTGGTGATTAAAGGGACCGGGAAGTGAAAAAAATCTTGTGGATTTCACCGAAAAATAGAAAAAGCATGCTTAAGCTGAGTCTAAGCCAAAGCCAAGTCTAAGTCAAGCCTAAGCCTAAGCCTAAGTCTAAGCCTAAGCCTAAACCTAGGCCAAGCCTAAGCCAAGCCTAAGCCTAAGCCTAATCTAAGCCTAAGCAAAAGCAACAATTCAGCAGTCCACCTGAATCCACAGATTTTTAGCCTTCTACGTACCTTTAAACCCCGAAAAACACGTTTAGAACGTCAAAACAACTCAGAATCCAAAAAGCAGAAAATTGGCGCGAGCGGGGATCGAACTCGGGTCGTCAAATTGATAACCTAGACGTTAACCGACTGCGCTATCAGCTCAAAACTCTGAACACCAAAGTCAAATAATATTGTGGATTTCACCAAAAAATAGGAAAAGGGTGCCTAAGCCTAAGCAAAAGCAAAAAGCCTGCCGCGACCGGGGATCGAACCCCCGAGCCTGAGATTTCTAGGAATTTTGCCTAAAATGCACAATTTCTTGGGTTTTAAGCTTGGAAAAACCTTTATATGGCCTTCAGACCTGATATCGATTCTCGACCCCAGAATTCAAAAAGCAAAAAACGCGTCGCGACCGGGGATCGGACCCTCGACCCGCTGCTCCAGCGCCTTTAAAACGATTCTAGAGCTCACCTGTCTCCTCCTCTGCTCCTCTTCCTGTCGCCAGCGTTCTTCAGCTTCCCGTTGTTGCTGAAATGCAAAAAATTCGATTTTAAAGGACCGTCGAAGGCAAATCCATGAGCGCGAAATCCTTTGAAATCGCTGCAAAATCCCTAAGAATCTCTGCTGGCCCACCTGCTCTTGCTGCCTCCGTTTCTGCGCTTCCACGGCCCTTTCGTACTCCTCCCTCTCTCTGTGTCTCTCCTCCTCACGGCGTCTCTCGTCGCGCTCCCTCTCTCGGCGTCTGACCTCCTCGAGCTGGCGCTGCTCAACCTCTAGCTGACGTCGGCGCTCTTCTTGGAGGCGGGATTCCTAAGATGGGGTTAATTTGAACAGGAAAAACAAAAAGCACGCGGGGGATTCGAACACGGGACACTCGCCTGATAGCCCAACTCGCTATCCACTTGACTGCACGCGTAAAACACGATTTTTGGCGTAAAAAGTGGCAAAAAGCGTTCTGCTACCTATTTGGCAAAAAACACAACGCTGCAGCGGCGGGGCATCGAACCCGGGTCGTTCGCCTGATAGCCTAGTTTGCTAGCCACTTGACTAAACACCCAAAAACTTTCAAAAGACAAAAATGACAATAAAAACGCTTGAAAAAACCCCAAACCTGCTCCCTCCTCAACTCCGCCTGCTCCTCTTCGTGTCGCCGGCGTTGTTCGGCTTCCTTAAACAAAAATTCAAGACGTTTTCGACATTTTAAAGGGCCATTGAAGGCTCTAGCGGACCTCGGTCCTCCTCGCGGTCGCTTGTCGTTCGCGTTCGTAGGCTACGGCAGCCGCGGTGAGGAGCTGGGGCTGTTGCTGGGCAGCTGGGCGTGGGGAGGCTGCCTGGAATGGATTTTTGGAGGTGTCACTGTCCCTTTAAAACGGAAAACTATAGACTACAGACTACAGCCCACAGACTACAAACCTGTAGCACCGGGGTAGTCGGTTGTGTGTTCGGGGTGAGCAGCGGTCGTTCGTCTGGGACGTTGAGGGGGTAGACCTCGATACGGGCGGAGGAGTCGACCTGAATTCATCGGTTTTTGGCTTCTAAAGACCTTTAAAACCCGAAAAATACGTTTAGAACGTCAGAAACAACTTCAAATCCAAAAAGCAAAAAGTTGGCGCGGGCGGCGGTCGAACCCGGGTCGTCAGATTCATAACGTAGACGCTAACCGACTGCGCTATGAGCCAAAAACGAGAAAAATCGATTTTCAGGTAAAAGTGACGTATTTTTTGGGTAGATCCGGGTGTGGATTTGGCGGGGGAACAGTACTTTCAGTAGACGAATAGAGCGGTGTGTGTGTGTGAGAAACCGCACTCGAGATCCCCCTTCTCACCCCCAAATATTTGGATTAGCGGGGGGGCAACAAATAAAAAACCGTTCTTCCCGATTCTCGCAACCCACAGCTACACGCGGAAATCGATCCTAAATGGTCCCTGCTAGCTCGCCTGGGGTAGCGCCATCGGCTAACGTCTTGGATATAAAGTTGACAACCCGAGTTCGTTTCCCGACGGTGAAAACGTTTGTGTTTTTTGGATTTACGGCAATTTTTGTTATTTTCCAGCTCTCAGACATCAGAAACAAACGAAATTTCATGTAGCGCAGCCGGTTAGTGGTTTCGTCATCAAGTTAACGACTCGGGTTCGATTCCCCATGACGTAAAATTTTTGCCTTTTCAATTTTGCGACTTTTTCCGGTTATCTATAAGGTAAATGGCCATTATTTTGACATGCAGTCCCAGGCTGACTTTCCTGAGCCGCTGATTTGATTTATTGGCAGGGTTGGCATCCATCATGCATTTTTCTGGGGGCCACGCGTCGCGTCTTCCGGTTGACGGGGTTGTTTTTGATGTGCCCTGAGGCGGCAAAAGCCTGGCGCCCATTTGCACAGCCTCGGCGATTTGATCCATTACAACTCTCAAGCGACCCACCCAAAGCTTTGTTTTTGCTGGGAGGCTCTGTGAAGGGGTTGGGGCTGGCTTTTAAAGGGACAGGTAAGCTGTAGGCAAGCCCGAGCCAAGCCTAAGCCAAGCCTAAGCCTAAGCCTAAGCCTAGCCTAAGCCTAAGCCTAAGCCAAGCCTAAGCCTAAGCCTAAGCCTAAGCCTAAGCCTAAGCCTAAGCCAAGCCTAAGCCTAAGCCTAAGCCTAAGCCTAAGCCTAAAACGAAGATCAACGCAGAGCCTAAAACCAACCCACGCCCAAGCCTAAGCCACACCTAAGCCAAGCCTAAGCAACTTCCTCACCTTCCCGTATCGATTCTCGGCCAAAATCGTGTACTCGCCGCTGTCCTCCGGCACCACCATCGACACCTTCAGCACGGCCGGAAAATTTTCCTTCCCTTTAAAAGCCAAACCAAAGCCAACCCTTACCTTGTAGGTGACCTGCATCCGCGGGCCGGAGATGACCAAAGCTTGGCCGTTCTTGTACCAGGCGATCTGAAAAAGTACGGTAGGCCACAGGCTACAAACTACGGACTCCAAACGTAGGCTGAAATACCGAAAATACAAAAGTATCTATAAACTACAAACGCCGCTACCTTTGGCTTCGGATTTCCGACGATGCTGGCCTGGAGAATCGCGTCCGTGCCTTCGGTCAGCCTAAAAATTTGGGTTTAAAGGGATGGTGACAGGTAGTTTTTCAGCTTTTTTCAATCGTGCTACACCTACCGTAACCCTCTCAGCGGTGTCCTGAGTAGTGGTCGTGTCCCTGGGGCTCCTCGCGGGTCCAGAGCGGCTAGCTCGGGCTCCGTTTCCGATTCCGAGACTCCCCAGGTCTAAAAATACTGGAGTCATACAGCCAATTCGATAGCGTAACCGATTACGCCATGAAAAGACGCTCACCAGGCTCTCGGTGTCCGAAAAGCCGTGCTGCCCGTACTTGGCCATCTGGCGGAGTGCAGCTGAGGCAGGTCGGCCGGTTCGGAGCCGGACTGGGCGAGCATGTGCTGAAAATTGCGGTAAGTCAAGCCTAAGCCCAAGCCTAAGTCAATCCTAAGCCTAAGCCTAAGCCAAGCACCCACCTGCTTCCGGTCCCTGGTCAGCTTGTGCTGCTCGTCGGTGAACCAGCGGTCGTACTGCTCGCGCGGGAGGAGCTGGAAAGTTCATTTTTCCTCAAGAATCTCTGCGAGCTGCCCAATTCCCCAAAGAATCCCTGCTAGTCTGCCCACCTGAGCCTGTGTCTGCGCGGTTCCATGCTGATTCGACGCCTTCAGGGTGTACTCGCCGACGTCGTCGGTGAACATCTGCGGAATCGTCAGGGACACGATGCCGCTCTTCACGTCATGCTCAAGGCGCGCCCTGGAGTTTGTAGTCTATAGTCCGGTTGTAGTCTATAGTTTACCTATAGTTCTGGAATGGCTTCTGCCCTTTGAGCCATTCAACAGTCGGCTGGGGCTGACCAGCGACGCGGGCTTCGAAGACGACAGCTCCACCAGGCTTCAGGGGTTGATGTCGGAGTTCCTGAAGAATCACGGCTAGTTTGCCCTCGAATTCCTCAAAGAATCTCTGCTAGCCTGCCCCACCTTTAGGAAAATCGGGGCGCTCGGTCCGACGGGAGTCTGAGGTGGCGCGGGACTGTTCCTGAAAAAATTTGAAGGTTTTTGGCTGCTTAAAGGGAGCGTGACAGCTAGGTTCGTGCTCAAAAGTGAACCAAACTATTTCAAAGGGACTGTGAAGCCAAAACCCACATCGGTTTCGCTCCAGGAACCGGCGTCGGAGCCGGGGCGACGATCAGAATACAGGTGCTCTGCTTATTCCCGGCCGTGTTGAGGGCCTGGGCGGTGAACCGGCCCGAGTCGGCGCCTAGAATTTTGCCTTCAATGGTCCTTTAAAATGGCACCTTGGACGTTTTCGATGACGAGCCGATGCTTCATCCCATCGCTTTCGATCTGGAAATGGTGAGTAAGCCTAAGCCGAAGCCAAGCCTAAGCCAAGCCTAAGCTCATCCTAAGCCCAAGTCTTAGACCAAGTCTTACTGGCCTGAGATTAAGCTAAGCCTAAGCCCAAGCCTAAGTCTAAGCCCAAGCGTAAGCCAAGCCAAATCCAGGCGCAGTCATGCTCCCCAAGAACCTCTGCTAGCCTACCAGATAATCCGGACACGTCGACACGTTGTGCCCATCCTTCAGCCATTTGACCAGCGGATCCGGATGGCCCTCGGTCTGACACTCGAGCACGACACGCTCTCCCACCACCGCTCGCTTGTCGTTTAGGGGCTGAAAAATGGGGTTTTAGAGGGCTTACATGGTTCTTTAAAATGGCATGGCTATAAACTACAAAGTACGGAATTTTGGAACCAATTACGCGATGAAAATGTAGGAAAACGCTGGTTGTCTACTCCAAGCTATAAAATACGTGTTTCCGGAATCGATTACGCCATTAAAATTTGCATTTTGAGCTGCAAATCCGCAACGGTGGAATTTATTACGCTAGGCAAATAAATTAGAAACGTCAGGATACAAACTACGCCCCAAAACAGACCGATTACGCTAGTAAAACCAGACTACAGTTTTTGGACTACAAACTACGCCTCAGAATGAATCGATTATGCTAGAAAAATATATACAGAACGCAACGACAAACTACCAATTACGCCCCCGGAATCGATTACGCTAGGAAAATCGGACTACAGGCTTTAAATTACACCTCCGAACGAATCGCTTACGCTAGGAAAATGTACAGAACACAACGACGCACTACAAATTACGCCCCGGAATCGATTGCGCTAGGAAAATCGCGACCGCGAACCGATTACACCATCAAAATACGCACCCGAACAAAAGTGGGCGGGGCCTGCTGCTTGGCCTCGCGCTCGCCGAGCGGCCGGTGGAACGGCATCTTCTGAAAAATGGATGATTTTTAGTCGATAGGAAATTCGACAAATTTCCGCAAAGAATCCCTGCTAGCCTGCCCCTGCCCCTGCTCACCCCGACGGCCCGTCGCTTCGCTCGTTCTCTTGGGGTTTTCTTCTTTTTCTGGTTCTTCTACGGTTGGGCGTACGTTCTGAAATAGTAAAATTGCAAAAAAATCGATATATCTATTCGGCTACGCCATGAAAGGGGAAACGATTACGCGATGAAAAGGGGAATACCGTAAAGATGGAAAATAGAACTTTGAGGGCTAGCAGAGAACATTTAGGAACGGCAAAAATGTGGGCATGCTAGCAAAGACCATTTAAATGTGCGGAAAGTAGGAATAATCGATTACGCCAGGACATTCGAGACGACTATTCGATTACGACAAGAAAAATGGAACGACAAGGCTGATAGGCTAGCAGAGAGAATTTTGGAAAATTCTAGACGTGGAGGCACGCTAGCACAGGTTATTTAAGCACTCAGATACGAAGTTCAATCAATTACGCAAGGAAATTCGAGCCGGCTATTCGATTACGACATCAAATATCTCAGGTATATTCGATTACGCTATGAAAAGGTAGAAAAATCCGTTTTCAGGGCTTACAACAAGCATAGACCATTTAGGACTGCCTACAGTCGATCGGATCTTCTCAGAAATCGATGGCTCAGCCACTTCCGAAAGTTTCCGAAGCGCTCCGGGGGCGCGCGCGCGGGGGTCCGAGATAATGAGTGTTCGAGACGAGGGGGCATCGTTTAGAAGAGAGAGAGAAAGAGAGAGAGAAAGAGAGAGCCCTCAGCGATCCGGGGGAGGATCTCGGGCGGTCCGAAGAAGACAAACAGGGAGGAGACCATTGGCTAGCCGGCCAGTCTTCCCAGATTACAGGTGTATTTTTAGCGCGGAAATCGATTCCTCAATAATCTCTGCTAGCTTGCCAAGCTAAAAAAAACGCTAAAAAGTTTTATTCAAGCCAAAAAAATCCGGAATCCATCCCAAATAATCTCTGCTAGCCTTCCAGTCTAGATATCCAGAACCCGAATTCCTCAAAGAAACTCTGCTAGCCTGCCCTCCAATCCCTGCTAATCCTGCAAAATAGTGCAAGTAAAGGTGGTGAGGCCTCGTATGAGTGCTTCTGGGGGGAAGGGGGGTTGCGTGTGCTTCTGTGTTTGTGGATCTCGAGACGTTGTTTGGTGCTGTTCGGAACATTGGGGGGAAACAGAAGAACTTTACTTGCAATTGGGCAAGCTAGCAGAGATTCTTTGAAGAATTGGAGGGGCAGGCTAGCAGAGATTCATAAAGAAAATTAGAGCAAAATTCTAAAGGGATGGTGCCAACTGGCTGGCACTTTCCCAACAAGTAAATAAGGGGTCAATTGTGGGTGTGGGCCCCCAGTGATTGGATCGATTTGTGGCCCTCCTTCC
This sequence comes from Mesorhabditis sp. LJ9110, assembly GCA_038088335.1. Lineage (NCBI taxonomy): Eukaryota > Metazoa > Nematoda > Chromadorea > Rhabditida > Rhabditidae > Mesorhabditis > Mesorhabditis sp. LJ9110. The sequence goes on along the minus strand of JBBGBA010000016.1, from coordinate 206,093 downwards.
CTGTGCCGTTTCCTCAGTCTTTTCTGCTGTAATGCCACACCACATACCCCCCAGGGCACATCAAAGAAGCGGGGCTGAAGGTGGTGGGAACACCCAGCACTCGGAACCCCGCGCGGGTGTCGATTGGAGCGTTGTGGAATGGTTTTGGGTGTTCAAGCGGCGGATACAAAAGACGAGGAGCCAATTTCAGAGCGTAACCGGATATTTTGAGTCCTGAAAAATACGGAACAACATACTACAAGCTAATTTTCATGGAATAATCGGATAGCTCAACTTCCAGGCGACCAGTTACGCCATGAAAATGGTACGGATACGCTAAGAAAAAAAACTAAAATTTGTATTACATGATGGATTTTGAAGGCGTAATCGGATAAGCTGACTTCCAGGTGACCAATTACGCCATGTAATTGATAAAAAATTGACTACCGACGTCATTTTAATGGCGTAATCAGATCGTCTCATACACGACAAACTACAGCGCGTTTTTCAGGGCATAATCGATTCGCCAGTTGCCAGATTTCGAATTTTAGTGGCGTAATTGGTTATTTTTCCAGATTTTCGAGCTTTTATGACGGAATTTGGGCAGTCGTTGGGCCCTAAGCGGCCCATCCGGTTACGCCATGCAAATTCTAGTGACGATTTTGGTTGCGTAATCAGATCAACCATTTTTGGCTAGCGTAATCGGTTATCCCTTCCCAATTCCCAGCTTTCTGCTACGGAATCCGGGCCCTACAATCCTCGTTTGGCCCTCGTTCGGGGGCCCTTAAGCGGTTTGTCTCTTCCACTATCGGCGGCGGTGTCGGGCCTTGGGCCCAAAGGGGCCCTCATGGCCCCCCTCGCCCTCGGTGTGGCCCCCCCGAAATATAATCGAATTGCCCTCCTCCTATCCTTCGCCCAACTCCAAACACAATCCGCTTCAGTCTTCTTCGGGGTCCCGTAACGAGCCTCCTCAATTCTGGAGACCGCCTACCGTACGCCCCTGGTGCTCAATCTGGGCTATTTGGGGCTTCAGGAGGCTCGGAATCCACGCCCACAATTTCCGGCGGGTACCAGGATTCCGACACTTTACTCTGGACATCCGGGAGAGGGTCCTGGAGCTATTTGGATTGACTACCGTAAACCGGATTACTACCTTCGATTTTTAGCGTACTCTGAGGCTGACGCTTAGCCTCAGCTGAGGCTTAAGTTAGGCTTAGGCTTAGACTTAGGCTCGGGCTTGGGCTTTGAAGTCATCCAACGCTGTCACCACCCCTTTAAAGCCTCAAGTGCCCTCGATTTCAGCCCCCTCACAACAATAGGCGCTGATCAAGGAGCCGCAGGGCACATCCACTCGAGACTAAAGGGCCCAACAAGGGCCCTTCTATGATGTGTGTGGCACTCTGGCCATCCACACCACTACTGGTTACCCTTTCGAATCTTTAAGATCGGCTGAAGCGTAAGTCTAAGCCTAAGCCTATGCCTAAACCTAAGGCCAAGCCTAAGCCTAAGCTAAGCCTAAGTCTAACCCTAAGCTTAAACCTAAGCCTAAGCCTGAGCCTAAGCTTAAACCTAATCAAAGCCTAGTCCTAAGCCTAAACCCTAAGCATAGCCCTAAGCCAAGCCTAAGCCTAACCCAGAGTTCAGAATTTATCATGAAAATCCATCGTAGCCCACTCCCAGTTTCTTCAGAATATCCCCAGGAGACGTCCCCTCCTCTCAATTTCTGTTGCTCGACGACATCTAACTGGATTCGTTTTTCAAGAGCCACTGAGCCGCGTCGAGGGCATCATTTTCACACATTCCGTTGCACTCCATTCTGACGCGCTGGGGCTACGGTAGCCAGAGAGTTTTTGGTTCCCAAGGACCTCTGCCAGCTTGCCTTGACCATTACAAATTTTCGAGCATAAATGTCTTCCTAAAGGATCTCTGCCAGCCTGCCTTCGCTCAAATTCCTCACGAATCTCTGCTGGTTACCGTGACCCTCTAAAATTTGTTGATTTCACGTCAAAAATTCCTAAAGAATTTCTGCTAGCTACCCCTAAATTTCTAGACCCATCTACTCTTGCTCGATCTGAATTTCCTCAAAAATCCTGCTAGTTACCCAGAGAATTTTTTGTTGCTACCCGCGCAATTCCTCAAAGAATCTCTGGGGGGGGGGCCCCCTCTTCGAATATAAACAGGGCCATTGGTTCCGGTGAGGCGGCTAAAAAAGGAATGCGTCAAAGAAATCCAGGGCAGGCTAGCAGAGATTCTTTGAGGAAAATGAGGAAACGGAGCTAGGGCAGAGGCGGCATAGCAGAGATTCTTTGGGAAAAATTCTTATCTAGGCAAGCTAGCAGAGACCGTTTCATCGAGGACTTTTTAGAACCCGGAAGCTCGCCGGAGCATTTCGAAGCGTTTTCTAGGGCCGGCAAGCTAGCAAAGACCATTTAGGATTCTAGGAGCCTTGGGCAAGCTAGCAGAGACCATTTGCAAAAGTTTGAAACCTTCTAACCCCCTTTAGTCCCATCTTTAGCCTCCAATTGTTGCCAGCCGGAAGGGGGTCTCCCGCCCCCCTTCTCAAGTGCCCACCCACCCTCTACTGCGGGGTGTCAAGGGCCCATATGGCGCTCGGGTGACATTATCTGGTGCTCTGGCAATCGAAGGGGAGCTTGGACTTTAAAAAGCAAAAAGCAAAAAGTTTTGACCTCGGATGGGATTGAACCCGCGATCTCTAGAACCTCAAAATTTGACGACGCAACCACTTAGCCATACGTTTATTGTAATTGAGTAACATCTAGAAATCGATTTTCCATGCCTACAAACCCCTAAAATCCAAAAAGCAAAAAGTTGAACTTGGAAAGAATCGAACCCTCGACCCCTGGCTCGATACCTACTGACTTAGCCACTTAGCCATGCGATTTCTAGATGAATGAAACCCAGAAATTGATTCTCCATACCTAAAAACCCATAAGCTCCAAAAGGCAAAAAGTTTCACTTCGGAAGAATCGTCCCTCGACCCTTATTACAAAACGTAGCGACTTAACCACTTAGCCATCTATTCTTCCTCTGTTAAACTTGACATGAAAGTGTTTGTATCCTGCAGTTTCCAGAAATGAGGGAAGACGACGACGACGCTTCGTCGTGCGCCTCCAATGAAGTCGTGGTGGATGAGGAGGATGAGGAGGACGAGATGGAGCACGAGGTTTGGAGCTTTCTCGATCTCTCTATCCCTCTCTCGATCTCTCTCTCTCTCTCCCTCTAGCTATATTTCTTTCAGGACGGAATGCCGGAGCGGAACGGACTCAAGAAGAGCGCATTTTCGGTTGAGCAGCTACTAGCCAGTCCACTGGTTCGGTTAGGTAAGATTTCTGGCTGTCAGATCCCCTTTAAAATCGAATCGAGCAGGAGCTGAAAATGAGGGCAACTAGCAGGGATTCTTTGAGGAATTGGTGGCCAGATAGCAGAGATTCTTTGAGGAACCCCAAAACAACCCCATACGGTCTGCAGAAGCGGCTTCAGGGAGCCCCCCATCCCCCCGGTTGATGGGCGTGTGTGAAGGGCCCACCTAGGGCCCACAACGAGGCCCCTCAAGGAGGCACTTCTGAATTCTGAAAAGAGCGGATGAGGGGCGACGATTCTCCCACCCAAACCACTCACCTCACAACGCATCCGGGAAGGGCCAGGAAGCTTTTCCTGACATCAATACAGTAATTTTCGTCGGATTTCTCAAAGAATCTCTGCTAGCCTGCCCCTCCAATTCCACAAAGAATCTCTGCTAGCCTGCCCCTCCAATTCCACAAAGAATCTCAATTCCTCAAAGAATCTCTGCTAGCCTGCCCTCCAATTCCACAAAGAATCTCTGCTAGCCTGCCCCTCCAATTCCTCAAAGTATCTCTGCTAGCCTGCCCCTCCAATTCCTCAAAGAATCTCTGCTAGCCTGCCCTCCAATTCCTCAAAGAATCTCTGCTAGCCTGCCCTCCAATTCCTCAAAGAATCTCTGCTAGCCTGCCCTCCAATTCCTCAAAGAATCTCTGCTAGCCTGCCCCCCAATTCCTCAAAGAATCTCTGCTAGTTACCCTCGCTTTTAGCTCGTGCTCACCGTCAGCTCCTCCAAATGACGACTTCTCCGGAGCAAGCCATTGGATTTGCGGGTGCGGGAGCTTACAGTAACCCTAAACCCAAATTTTTAGTCTCCTGCTATCGAGCTTCATCCTCCGTCAATGGCCCCAGCGGCTCTGCCGCCTATTTTCCGGGATTTCCTGCGTCATACGGCGCCGATTTCACGGCGTATATGGCTGCGCAGACGGCGCACAGCACGGCGTGGTACGGTGGAGGTAAGCTGAAAAGTGAAGCCTAAACCTAAGCCTAAGCTTAAGCCAAAGCCTGAGCCTAATCCTAAGTTTAAGCCAAGCCTAAGCTTAACCAAAGCCTAAATCGCAACAGGATCAGTTGACTTTAATACAGGAAATTTACAGTAGGGCTCCCATGCGGAATCGACCCCTCTCGAGCTGCCGCTCACGGCATCCACCTACCAATCGGGCAACGCCGGAAGCGGAGAGTGCTTTTCTCGCAAGCCCAAGTAAGATTTTTGGGTGTCACTGTCCCTTTAAAATGTAAATCGATCGAATTTGCGGATTTTTTAGGTGTACTGTCCCTTGAAAAGCTTAATTTCTAGTTTTTTACAGTTTTCGGGGTGCACCTGCCCCTTTAAACTCGCCCATTTAGGTCTACGAGCTCGAGCGCCAGTTCAAACAGAAGAAATACCTTACAGCCCCTGAACGAGAACAACTAGCACACACCATCCATCTCACCCCAACCCAGGCAGGCTAGCAGGGATTCCTTGAGGAATTTGTCTGATTTTTTCAGGTGAAGATCTGGTTCCAGAACCATCGATACAAGTGCAAACGGCAGGAGAAGGAGAAGGTAAGCCTAAGCCTCCGAACAAGAATAAGTCGAAGCCAAGCCTAAGCCTAAGCCTAAGCCAAGCCCAACCTAAGCTCACCGTGCTTTCAGGCGATGACCGAAGGCCGTCCACCCCGTGAAGACACCGCAACACCGCAGAGTCCACCACCGCCAGGCCACGAGTGAGTTTTTTTGGCTTCACGGCGCCTTTAAAGTGAATTTTTACCATCTTAAGCTTATGGATTTGCCTTCAATGGTTCCTTAATATTGACTCTATAGACTCAGTGACTTTCTAGTACCTTTAGAGACTTTTTTCTCTAATTTTCTGGTTTCACAAATCCTTTAAATCTTGTGGATTTAAATCTTCAATGACCTTATGGATTGGCCTTGCCGGTCCCTTTAAAATCAATTTTTTTAGCAAATCACCAATGCCCTCCTCGAATAAGGTGAAAGAAGACGTACTGCCCGAACTCAAGGCCCCGCCGCTGTATTCGGTAAGATTTACGCAATTTCCGAAACTGTACGCACCGTACTGATTTGTACTGGTGCGTACTGGTGTGTACTGGCGCGTACTGATGCGTAGTAATGCGTACTGGCGCGTACTGAGGTGTACTGTTTCGTACTGACGCGTCCTGATGCGTGCTGATGCGCGCTGATGTGCGCTGCTGCGTACTATTGCGTACTAATGCGTACAGTATCGGAAAATTAGCGAAAATACTGCAATTACCATATTTTCAGTGCTAACAAATTCTCATGTAAGTAAGCCTCATCGTCAAATTGTCGTAAATCCCTCAAAAATGCAAAAATTGCGATTTTCATGGCGTAATCGATTGCAGAATTTTTCTGGTAAAACGATTACGCTATCAAAAACACCGCTTCAACCCCGAATTTCATGACGTAATCGATTCTTTTGATTTGCATTCGTGCTAAATTCGTAGTTTTCAGAATACCGTACCCCCAGCCGTGTACGGCCAGCCGTTCGCCTTCACGTTCCCGTCGTATCCAGGCCCTTACTACGGCCATGTGCGTCCGGGCTGGTGAATTTTACGATTTTAACTGATTTCTGATTTTTACACGGTATTTCCTATATATTTTGAATTTTTGAATGACCCGCTTCCTCTTTGGCTGTGATACCCATCGATTCGAAATGCTTATACGATTCCACGAATAAATTCGTACTATCTACGTCAAAACTAGTTGGGAAATTAGAGCTTGAAGCCTCGAAAATTCAAATTTTCAGATTTTCCTCGCGTAATCGGTTCCGAAATGGTCTCGGCTGGTTTGCCAAGCAACCATTTTTGCCCCTGGGCAACAATGCCCACTTTTGAGCTTAACCTTGCGACTGGTGGAACCGAGACGAACGCTTTGGCAGGGTTAAAGCTACACACCGCTCCTCTGGACGATTTTCGGCTCAAAAACGATCCCCAGGGGGTTCATTGGGCGTCGACGGGCAGGCCAGCAGAGATTCATAGGGAAATGCGGCTCCACGGCGTCAAAAAGCTATGCCAATCTAACCCCATGCTATTCAGGTTAAAATTGGGTCTTCAGGGGCCTTTAAAAGACAGAAAATTCAAGGCAAACTAGCAGGGATCCATTGCAAGCGCTAGGCAAGCCAGCAGAGATTATTTTGGAATTTTACACCCTGTTCGATTACGATATTTTATTCAGGTTGAATGGCCTTCGGTGCGCCTTTAAACCCTGAAAAATGAGGGCAAGCTGGCAGAGGTTTTTTGCGCAATTCCGAGACGATCCGCACCCCCAAAAACCCGGCGTTCAGTTGCGTAGCCCTGGGCAGAAACTCGCCTGCTCCTGCTCCCCATTTCGGGCGGACAGAGCGGCTCCCCTCCATGAAAACCAATTAAAGCTAATGAGAATTCGTGCCCCCAGGCTATGGGGGGCTCAAAATGGGCAGCCAAACGGGCGGCTATAGGATCGTCGCGGAACGGGCGCGTTAAATGGCTGCTAAAGCTTCTGGAATTCGAATGTGGCTACCGATTACGATGGGTATTTTGTGGTGGGCAGGCTAGCAGTGATCATTTGAGGCAGCGAATGGGAAGTAATCTGGCAGAGGTTATTTAGGAACTCAGGGCAAGCTAGCAGTAATCATTTAGGATGCATAACCAATTCGGGCAGGCTAGCAGAGTCCCTTGGGAACCATCCAATCTTCCGTTACTGGTTGTTGGTGTGCGGCGAGTGACCTGAGGGCCTTTTCAAAGGGGTGTCACCCACATTCATCATACTCTCCCCCCACCAACACACCCATTGTATACCCGCCGGGCACATTACCGGTCCGCCTCCCCGGCGCGAGAGAGCCAAATACACACTCATCCTCCCCCTCTCCCCCACCCTCGCACCTTTTGAAGGGCCCCCTCTCCCACATCACCTAGCGGAGGCGCTTTGCGGAATTGGTGCCCAGTTTCTGGCCCTACTTTTCGCTGCTCTGCTTCTGCTAGGTTGCCCTAGCCTTGGAATTTTTTGAATCGCCTCAGCTAGCCTGCCCGGTACGGGAATTTGTCGTAAAAAATCTCTGCTAGCTGGCCGGTCCTCAGAAATCTCCGCGAATTCCTGGGCCTGCAATTTTCCCAAAGAAACTCTGCTAGCTTGCCAGCACCAGTCTTCTCAAATTTCCTCAAAAATGCCTGCTAGCCTGCCCTCTTTCTACTGGAATTTGTAGCCTCGCGCAACTCGCTGAATTCGGGTCACCCGCTCCCCCAATTTCACAAGCACCAAGCACCCATTTATTCCCTCTGCTTCTCTCTTTCTCTCTCTCTCTCTCTCTCTCTCCCTCTCTCTCTCTTTTTATGCCCTCCGGCTATCCAGTCCTGTCCTCTTAACCCCTCCAGGGGGGCTCATCCAATTCCCCTCCCGTCCTCCTTTTTTGATAGCCCCCGGCCATTTCAGTCGCCAGAATTAAACGCAAAATTCCTCAAAGAACCCCTGCTAGCCTGCCCTCATCAAATTCCTCAAGAACATCCGCTAGTTTGCCCGCTTGGACCCAAAATTCAGGATTATTCCGTGCCGCTCCGTTCCAAGCTCTGCGTCACTCTTCTCGATTTCCCAATTTGATGGCCCCAGGCCCATCGCTCTTCCCTCTCCCTTCCAGGTCCCTTTAAACGGCCCCAGCGGCCCTCATTTAGACCCGCCATCAATTATTCACTAATCTCGGAGGGCCATCGGAGGGGGAGGACCCCCTCGGATGGGCATTCGAGGCTTTGGAAAACATTGGAAGCGAGTGGGCTACCGAATCTCAAAGAATCTCTGCTAGCCTGCCCCTTAGATTTCCTTAAAGAATCTCTGCTAGCTGGCCCCTCCTTTTGAGAGCTAGCAGAGATTCTTAAGGAATTCGCCAGGCAAGCTAGCAGCGTTCCTTGAGGAGAACCTCGCTCTCCTATGCTCATTTTTTGCCCCTGGGCCCTCTGCCCCCAGGGCTAAATGGATTCGGGTAGGGCCCTGCTGCTCGAGTCGAAGTTTTTCCGCCCCCTGACTGGCCAACTGAGGATGGGCCCCAGTGGGCTTAGGGCCCACGGGGGCCAAGGGCCCTCCAGGGGCCCTCTCCACATGGCCCTCGAGGGCTCCACCCGGGCCCCCCCGGCCGGCCAATTTTTGGCTTTTTTGTCGTGGCGATTCGATTGTTCTGTGTCACGGGGTGCTAGCAGCGAGAATTTGAGGCAATTTGGGTCCGAATTTCCTCAAGAATCTCTGCAAGCCTGCCAGGGACCATCATCGGGGCTTATTTCCGGACCGTCCTCTCCATCTTCCCGCCGTTTTTTATGGCTTTTTTGATCCCCGGGATCGCCGGGTGTGGGGGTTCTCGGCGGGCCAGCTGTCTGATTCTCTCTCGCTCTCTCTTTCTCTCTCTCACTCTCTCTCTCTCTCTTCCATTAGAGATGGATAGATGTTGCCCCCCAAATCGACAACTGTCCCTCTAACCCCAACAACTCACCTCCTCCCACGCTTTAACCTTCTAAAGGACCGGTAAACTTCCGGTACGGGGGCAGGCTAGCAGAGATTCTTGAGGAATTTTTTAATTTTGTTTTCTATCATTTTTAAGCGATTTTTGTAGCCTAAACTCCTACTTTTCAGAAGCCGCTAAAACGATGAGGCTGCTCGTGATTTTGGTAGTTGCCTGGTATGCCGTTGAGGCTACGGTACGTTTTTTGTGACTTGCCAATGCCTTTAAAACCGACTAAATTCTAAAACCACGATTTTTCTTGCTTTTAAGGGATGGTGACACCTTTAAAAATTCGTTTTTCGAGGTTTTTGGACTTTTGGACTTTCTGATGCCTTTTAAGGGGGTTGGCAACCTTAGGAAAGCTATAAAAATATGATCTTGAAATTTTAAAGGGACAGCGACACCTAAAAACCCGATTTTTTTTGCAGAACCCCGCCTGCGAGCAGTACGTGGAGTGCATGGCCGCGGTGCGCACGAAGCAGCAGGGATGCGCAGCGCAGGAAGAATTGGCCCTAAGAAACGCGGTAAGCGAGAGAGAGCTAGAGAGAGAGAGAGAGAGAGAGAGAGAGCGAGAGAGTGAGAGCTCGATAAACATCTTACTAAATCCTTCCATTTCTAGAAGCTCCCCGAATGCGACGCGGCCAAGGAGGAGCACCTGAAGATGACCGAACTGCTCCAAAAGGTCGGAAACATCGAAAAATCAACAAAATATTTTTTAGAAAGCCGAAACCCAAGATAAATGCGTTTCTGAGAAGGCCGCCGATGCTGTGGAGCTGACGGGAGCTAGAAAAAATAAGTGCGACAAGGTGGGAGCTAGCAGAGATCATTGGGGAATTTCCGTTGCCTTGAATGGACCTTTAAAACGATATTTGCACTTCTAGATCTTGGCAAAAATCGATGCGACCACCCCGGCTGCACCCTCTGCTACTACGGAGTCGGAGAAGATCAAGCGGGCCATTAATAGAGGGCAAAAGGTGAGTGAGCCGAAGCCTAAGCCAAGCCTAAGCCTAAGCCTAAGCCTAAGCCTATGCCTAAGCCTAAACCTAAGCCTATGCCAAGCCTAAGCCAAGCCTAAACCCAAGCCGAAGCCCAACCTAACCTAAGCCCACTTGCAGAACAAAGTCGCCAAGCTGCAGCACCGTGCCTGCTTGCGGGAGACGCGCCAGCAACGAACAAAGTGCATCCAGTTGAGCAAGTGCTGCCCGGCTGTGAAACAGTGAGTTTAAGGAGGTTTAAAGGGTCATTGAAGGCAAAAACGAGCTGCCAAATGGTCTCTGCTAGCTTCCCAGAGCCCAAAAATTACTTTAAAGGGATGGTGACACCTCGAAAACACCTAAAAATTCCAATAAACTCTTTTTTTGCAGATGCGAAAAAGACGGCGGGTTCAAGGCGGAGATCGTCTCCCTCCGGAAGAGCATCAAGGAGAAGAACAAGAGCTGCCGGCAGGCCGCCCACAAGAATGCCCTCGCCCAGAAGAGCCAGCAGCGGAAACAGAAGAAGGGCAAGAAGGAGCAGGACAAGAAGGGCAAGAAGAAGAGCAGCACCACGGCCAAGGTAGTTGCGATTCAGTTTTTAAAGGGTTATTGAAGGCAAAGGAGCCATGGATTTGACTTCAATGGTTTTCCGAAGCGCTAAATTTTCCGCTTTAAAGGGCCATTGAAAGCAACGAAGCTATGGATTTCACTTTAGTGGTCCTTTAAAACACGATTAAAAAAGCTAAAAAAGGAAAGGAAAACTCAAGCCAAATTCCGTGGATTTTGCCTTCAACGTTCCTTTAAACCAACGCAATCTGTTTTTTTCAGCCCACCTCCGCCGAGACGACCACCGCCAAGTCGTTGGAAATCTAAAATCGAACACCACGAATATTTTGTCTGATTTTTGGATCTCGAACATTCCGCATTTGTATGTGATACTGTATTCCCCGCGTAATTCCGCATTTTTAATAAAATTTCTGGGGTTTAAATGAACGGGACAAGCTTCGAAACGGCATCTTTAAAGGTCCATTGAAAGTAAAACTACATGCAGAACAATATACCGTAATCGATTACGCTATGAAACCCCAGAAAAGGGGTTTAAAGGAGCACAGAAGGCAAATTGTATGTAGATAACCTGGCGTAACCGATTACGCAATTAAAATAACCAAAAAATTGAGTTTAGAGCTCCATTGAACGTTATTCTGGCTGTAGAACCTAGCGTAATCGATTACGCAATGAAAAAATCTCGAAAATTGAGGCTAAGGCTCCATTAAAGCCATTTTGGAAAACCAAGATTACGCAATAAAAACCCATGCCCAGGTTCTTTGCGGAAGGAACAGAGACCATTTATCCGTGATACACCGCCGTGATCAGCGTCTTCCGCTGCTGGCTTCTCGTCCGAATCGGGGTGACGAGGGCCGTCACCCACGGGGAGATCGATCGATCCAGAGAATTGTCCCTTGGAGGGATGATATCCCCTCGAGGTTCGCTGTCCATACTCATTGTCGTCGATTGGAGGTATCTGGATTTAGGGGGTAGGCTAGCAGAGATCCTTGGCTACGTTAACCGCCGCTTTGGCAGATTTCTTGGTGTCACCACCCCTTTAAAGTAGTCCGGCTTCGTTTTGAAGGGATAGTGACACCTGATTCTCTGCCATCGATGAAGCCACGCCCCTTTCCGAGGTGTCATCGTCCCTTTAAAGGCAAAAACCTGTTTTAAAGGGGCAGCAACACTTCGTTTTCAAATTCTGATTTGACACCCCCTTTTTTGGCCGGACCCCTTTAAAATCCGAAAAAACCACTTTTTAAAGGGACAGTGACACCAAGCTTCCTGCCTTACCTGTCTCTCCTCATCGAATGCATATCGCCAAGACGATCACGACCCTCGCTCTCCTCGGAAGCCTGAAAGACCCAATGGTCTGTGCTAGCTGGCTTTCTCTCTCTCTCTCTCTCCCTCTCTCTCTCACACTCTCTCTCACCTGTCTCTCTATCGACATTTCCCCCAACGACCCCTCCTCCTCTGGTATCGTATCGTAGCGTAGCTGCTCCTCCGCTGCCGTATCCTCGTGCTTAGGATCGAAGCGCACTCTCCCGTTCTTCACGAGCTCGACGTCTTCAAGACGTCTACAAAAGAGTCAAGAATCTCTGCTATCTACCCCTCGATTTCCTCAAAGAAGCCCTGCTAGTTACCTCCCCATCGTCCGCTCCACCTTCGACCAGCTCAACTCGGGGTTTCCGCTCGGCTTCTCGCGCTGCGTTTGGCGATGCCGGATGGCCCATTTTCGGTGGTCAACCTGAAATTTGGCTCCTAAATGGACTCTGCTACTCTGCCAGACGTCCAAAAATTTCGGCTAGCTCGCCTTGGTCCTAAATGATCTCTGCTATCTTGCCTGGGTCCTAAAGTGTCTCTGCTAGCTTGCCTGCACCTTTAGAGGTACTGGGACAGCTGGACATCGAAAACAAATGGTCTCTGCTAGCCCTCCAGCTTTGAATTTGATGCGAGTAGCATCCCGGAAGTGGAAAAAATCTGCATCCCAGTCTGAAGCTTAAGAAATTCCCGCTAGCCCCGCCCATTTTGATTTTTCATGTCCACCCGGAGGGGTCTACAGAAAGCAGCCGTGGATCAACATCTTCTCGTGAGTTTGAGGCCTAAGCCCAAGCCGAATCTAATCTTCCCATTCCAGTCCCTACCGTACTACCATGGGTTCCTGCCGCGCGAGGAGCTACCGTACCTGCTCAAGAAGCGCGGCGACTTTCTGGTCCGGATGAGTGAGGTGGGAGACGAGGCCACGCCCAATTTTTCTAGGTGTCCCTGTCCTTTTAAGCGCTGTGGGGGTTTTAAAGGGACCGGGAAGTCGGTTTTTACGCTCCGCCCACTTTTTCTAGGTGCCACAGTGCCTTTAAAACTGAAAAATCTATTTTAAAGGGATGGAGACAGGCCCTTTCCAGGTGGAGAACAAGAAGACCGGCAAGGAGGACGAGCGGAATGTCATCGTCAGCGTGTGCACCGGGGAGGAGAAGAAGAACAAGGCCACCGGACAGTTCTTTGATGCCAGCAATATGGTGGGAGGGGAGAGGGAGAGAGAGAGAGAGAGAGAAAACGCTGTACTCTTAGGTGACGCGCAACCTGGTGATGTACCAGGGCGAGCGGGGCCAATGGTGGCTGTACTCGGACCAGAAGATGAACTCGCTGAAGGACTGCATCGACCACTACCGCACCAACAGTTTGCAGGCACAAAAGGTATACGGTAGCGGAGGGAATTACCCGGCGTAATCGATTTCCGTGTTCGGAATTACATGTCGTAAACCATTTTTTGCTTCGATTTTCATGGCGCGATCGATTCCGGTTGCAGGGCGACCAGGACAAGGACCTGAAGCTGTCCGGCCCGGTACCCAGGGCCACCTGGGAGCTGCACTACGACAACATCAAGCTCGAGAAGCAGCTCGGGCACGGCGAATTTGGAGAGGCAAGCTAGCAAAGGCAATTTCGGACGGAAAACTAGCCTTGAGTGTTCCTTTAAAATGGATCTCGTAGTGTGATGATCCCTTTAAGGCTTTTTAAAGGATCGTGGAAGGAATGGCAGGCTAGCAGAGCGCGTTTGGGACGCAAAACAGACCCCGGGCGAGCTAGCAAACACCATTTGCCTCCTTCCAGGTGCGCGCGGGTAAGCTGAAATTCCGCGGCAAGGAGGTCGAGGTGGCGATCAAGATGACGAAAGGCGTGTCGGACTTGTCGAAGGCGAAGCGCGTGCAGATGATGAACGAGGCGCGGCTGATGCGATATTTGGGGTACGGAGCGGAGGTCCTTGCGGAATTTCATGACGTTTTCCAGCCACCCAAACGTCATCCGCATGTACGGCATCGGCGTCCTCCGGCAGCCCCTCCTCATCGTGCTCGAGCTGGCCTCCTCCGGCGGGTTGGACAGCTACATGCGAAAGAACGATGGCCGCACCCCCGTCGAGCTGAAGGCCCAATTCGCCCTCGACGCCGCCGCCGGCATCGAATTTCTCCACCTGAAGCACATTTTGCATCGGTAGGGGAAGGGCAGACTAGCGGGGATCCTTGAGGAGAGCCTGGGGATGCTGGCAGAGACCATTTGGGATTTTCAGTGACCTCGCCTCTCGGAATTGCCTCGTCCACAAGGAGCCGGGCAGCGGCCCGTCGCCAAGATCTCTGATTTTGGGCTGTCCCGTCACGGGGATCTGTACGCCTTGAAAGTGACGTCGAAGGTGAGGGTAGCTTCAGAATAAAGCCTAAGCCTAAACCTAAGCCCAGCCTAAGCCCAAACCAAGCCCAAGCCTAGCTTAAGCAAACCTAAAAACCTAAGCCGAAACCTAAGCCTAAGCCCAAGCCCAACCCTGACTTTCCGCCTTCAGATGCCGATCAAATGGCTGGCGCCGGAAGTGCTGAAGACGCTCACCTTCTCCCACAAGACGGACATTTGGTCGTACGGCATCGTCGTCTACGAGGTGATTTGCAGGGCGTAATCGGTTAGACCGGGCAGGCTAGCAGGGTTTCTTTGAGGAATTGGAGGGGCAGGCTGGCAGAGACCATTTTCCCTCTCCAGATCTTCTCCGACGGCAAGGAGCCGTGGCCGGGGATGAAGAACGGCGAGGTGCGCAAGCAGCTGCTCGACGGCAAGACGTTCGACTTTGACTGCGCGCCGCCGAATTTGCGCCTGTTCATCCGCGAGCACCTGTGGCACCAGAATCCGGACAAGCGCCCGTCGATGGCCGAGGTAATGGGTGACAGCGCGAAATTCTAGCTTCTGCGGTCCTTGAAACCAATTACGCCATCAAAATTAGCCTTCAACGTTCCTTTAAAACGATTACGACATGGAATTCTGCCGTCCGAAAGCCGTTCAGTTGTGAATCATCATCATCAAATTCCAGGTGACCGGCTGGATGGAAAAGTTTGCGCAGACGAAGAAGTTCGAGCCGCGCGCCGAAGATGCCCTCCACCAGGGCGAGGAGATCGAGCCCGGGAGCAAGAGCGCCTACGCCCCGCCCCCCGAGCCGGAGGGTATGTGGCGGAGAGAGAGCGTTTGGGAATTGGGGCGGCTAGCAAGGATTCCTAGGGAAAACTGAGGTTTAAAAGGAGCGTGACACTAGCGCGCAAGCTAGCAGAGATCATTTGAGTGCCTGGAAGCCCCAAGGTAGCTAGCATAGAAGCCTGGGGACTAGGCAGGCTAGCAGAGACGCTTTGAGAAACCCCAGATTTCCTCTAAAAATTCCCTTTAAAGTTGTCGAGCTGTTCACCCGGCTGCGCTCCTCTGGGAAGACGTTTTTGTGCAATGCTTAAGCAGGTAGGCTAGCTGGGGGTTTTTAGGGGGTTTTAGATGGCGTAATCGGTTAGGAAAGAGGGGGTTGTTCGTGATGTCACACTCCCTTTAAAACAGAAACCGAAGCCTAAGCCAAGCCTAAGCCAAAGCTAAGCTATGCCTAAGCCTAAGCCGAAGCCCAAACCGGCCCAGCCTAAGTCGAACCCAAGCCTAAGCCAAGCCTCAGCCAAGCCGCAGCCAAGCCTAAACAAAGCCTAAGCCAAGCCAACTGAAGCCAAGTCTAAGCCTAAGCAGAAGCCTAAGCAGAAGCCTAAGCCTAAGCCTAAGCCTAAGCCTAAGCAGAAGCCTAAGCCTAAGCCTAAGCAGAAGCCTAAGCCTAAGCCTAAGCCTAAGCCTAAGCAGAAGCCTAAGCCTAAGCCTAAGCAGAAGCCTAAGCCTAAGCCTAAGCATAAGCCTAAGCAGAAGCCTAAGCCTAAGCCTAAGCCCAAGCCTAAGCCTAAGCCTAACCTAAGTCAACGGCAGGCTAGCAGAGATTCTTAGAGGGAGGGCAAGCTATCAATCCCCATTTTTAGCTCGTACTCCCCGCACAGCCACCTCGAAGGGCCCTCCAAGTGGCCGTACCTCATCGGCGTGCTCTTCCGCTTCCATCTCGAACACGTCCGCCTACGTCCAAATGCCCCACGTTCATCACCATAAGAAATGACTTGGCCCTCCGCTCTGCCCCGCTTTTCCCATTTAAAATCGAATATATCCGTTTTCGCGCGTGCTAATTCAAATGCTGTATCTCTCTCCCTCTCGCTCCCCTCGATGCTCACTCTCCAATTCTTGTGCTCACTCTCTCGCTCTCACTCGACGCCTACTATTGTCATACTTCGTGCTGTTGATTGCCCCGATCTGTTAATAACGAATAAATGAACGGCATGCTGGCGGGGATTTTTGGGGAAATTGAGGGCAAATCCTTGAGGAAAATCGGCTCGGCAAGCCAGCAGAGACGCTTAAGGAGCCCTGGGAGAACGAGCAGGGATCCTCGAGGAAACGAGGGTAAGCTAGCAGAGTCTCCTGAGGGAATGGGTCAGCTAGGAATGATTCTTGAGGAAAAACGATTTGGCAAGCTAGCAGAGGTGATTTAGGTAAGCTGGGAGAACGAGCAGAGATCCTTGAGAGATGGAGAACCAGCCGAGATTCTTGAGGAAACCAAGGACAGGCTAGCGGAGAGCCTTAAGGTGCCTTGGAAGAACGAGCCGGGCCCTTCAGACCCCCAAGGCCAGCTAGCAAACACCATTTGCCGCTAACCCACCGGTGGCGTCTCCCAGTCCCTGGCCAGCTGGTCGAAATGGATCCGGATCTCATCGCCCGTGTTGAACATCATCCGATGCCCGTCGACGGAGAGGATCTGAAGAATTTTGATTCCCAAGTGGTCTCTGCTAGCTTGCCCAAGCCGTTTTTGCCTTCAATGGGCCTTTAAACTGACTTTAAGCAGCTTTAAAGGCACGCTGAAGCGGAGCCAAGCTAGCAGAGGCCCTTTGGGAAACTCCCACCTCTCTTTTTGGCTGTTTCCCATCCGGAAGGGGCAGCCTGAAGCCCAGCTCGTCTATTAGTGTCTCGCGGAGCGAGTCGTGGAGCAGGCAGGTCAACACCATGAAGAGGAAGCACTGAAATGTTCTGGATTTGCCTTCACTGGTCCTTTAAAGGCGCTTCCTAGGTGTCTCCGTCCCTTTAAAAGAGTTGGCTAGCAAGCAAAGAGAATTTAGGATCCAGGAAAGCTAGCAGAGACCGTTTAGGACATAGGGCGAGCTTGAGGAACCTAGCAAGCTAACAGAGATCATTTCGGATTTTGGCAAGCTAGCAGAGAGCATTGAGTACCTTGGCAGGCTAGCAGAGACCATTTATGACTCTGGCAAGCTAGCAGAGACTCCTTAAGAATTCCGCACCTGCCCGACACTGTAGTAATAGTATAATTCGACGAAAAGTGGGCGGAGCCTCGGCTCGGTCTGCTGGAAGACGGCAATGTAGAGGCAAAGCGAGAACAGGTTCGTCACACATTTGTAAGGCGATAGATACATTAATAGACGAGCCGCCTGCAGATTTCTGGCTGCCCGGAACCTGAAAAGTGATGGATTTTGCCTTCAATGGACCTTTAAAAGTTATTTTCTAGATGGGACTGTCCCTTTAAAGCCTGGCAAGACCTTAGCCTAAGCATGGCGGCAGTGTCCACTTCAATGGCCCTTGAAAACAAATTTTTCAGGTTTTCCTATCTGCCCCAGCTCCTTTAAATCGTTTTAAAGGGCCGTTGAAGTCTAAAAACGCTTTGCCTCATCTGATTACGCAATCTAAAGCTTCCTACTCACCTCTGGGCAAGCGTGACGCGTCGCGCCTGCGTCACGGTCTTGTGGGCGCGCCGGCAGATCGACGGCAACACGGCGAACAGCTGAAATTTGATTTTAAAGGCATTGTGAAGGCAAAAAACCTGAAAATCTCCGTATTCCAGGAAGTTCGGTTTAAAGGGATTGTGAAGGCAAACTAGGCTGAAAAACTCACAATACACGCCAAAAACATGATGATGTAGGAGATGAGGAAGACGAGGGTCGCGTCGATCACTTCCAGGTACCAAAGAACGACCAGGGTGATCGCGTAGGCCACCTGAACGGGTTTTTGATGGCGTAATCCGATAGAGGGTAGAAAACCACGTAGGAATCTGCTTCGAACAGATTTTTACAAAGCGAGAGACTGGAGAGACAGCGAGAGAAAGACGAGACTCACCAGACCCATATACAAACACAGCGAAAATGCTGCCGATCGGCTGTCTTCATAGGTAACGGCCGTCCACATCGACCACGAGCGCTCGATGGCCATGATGAACATGGCCTGGGTGGAAACGACAATTGCTAAAATTAGATGAAGAATCTCTTCTAGATAGCCCCGGAAAAATGCTTTAAAATGAGCTAGAAATCATCGAAATCCGTGGTTCCTGGACCGAGATAGGACCGTTTCAAGTTTTTAGTCCTTTAGCCTATCGATATGGCCGTTTTCCATGGTCGACCTCAACAGTCTAAGCCTAAGCCTAAGCCTAAGCCAAGCCTAGCAAGCCTCTAAGCCTAAGCCTAAGCCTAACCTAAGCCTAAGCCTAAGCCTAAGCCTAAGCCTAAGCCTAAGCCTAAGCCTACGTCTAAGTCGAGCCTAAGACAAGCCTAAGCCTAACCCCAAGCCTAAGTCTGAACCTAAGCCTAAGCCAACCTACCCGTGTCCGCGATGAGGTCCATGATAAATAGCGCCTTTCCGGCCTCAATCCCGACCCCAGCGATGACGTGCACGATCACCTGAAGGTGTCTCTGTTCCTTTAAAGCTTCTAGGACTTCATACCCGAATCGTTAGAGGTAGTATCTGCGTTGATGGCTGGGCGATGAGCAGGAAGCGGAGGTTTGGGTGGCAAAACTAGAAATTTCTAGGTGTCATTGTCCCTTTAGAACGGTTTTAAAGGGTCATTGAAGGCAAATCTACAGACTCCGAAAACTGACCTGTTTGGCGAAGAGGACTTTACGGTAGATGTACGCTGAGATGCAGACGGCGAAGATGAGTAGGGATTCGAGGAGCTGAAATTTTGGCGAATGATCTTTGCTAGCCTGCCCTCAAATTCCTCAATGAATCGCTGCTAGCCTGCCTGCGGAACTTACCTTCAGGACCGGAAGTAGCTCAGCGTACTCGTCGTGAGGGTCAATCGAAGTCAGGCCGGCTGTGGAGAGCATTCTGAAGGCTAGAGGCTACAGAGAGAGCGAGAGAGAGAGAGAGAGAGAGAGAGAGAGAGAGAGAGAGCGAGCGAGCGAGCGAGCGAGAGAGAGGTGAGATGCGAGAGAGAGAGAGAGAGAGAGAGAGAGAGAGAGAGAGGGGAGCGAGAGCGAGCGAGAGCGAGATCGAAAGAGAGAGAGCGAGAGAGAGAGATGATAGGGAGAGAGAGAGAGAGGGAGAGAAAGATAGATACCTAGCAAAGATTTTTTGAGAAATTTAGAGCGTCCAAGGCAAGCTAGCAGTGATCTTTGAGGACCAATAAATCCGGAAACCGCCCTCAAAATTGAGTGGCCTTTCCGGCCACCCTCTCGCCCTCCGGCTGGTTCCGACGCAATTAGGCGGCGACAAAACTCATTTTCCCAGGAATCGGAAAGACAAGGGTAAAAACGGAGAATGCGTCGGTCTGTAGAAGAAATGGAGTCTGTTCACGGGCCATTAATTACATTTCCGGCATTGTAAATGACAAATATATGGCGGGTTTTGACTTCTTGGGCCCTTTAAAATAGGGTTTTCAAGCTGGGCAGGCTAGCAGAGATCATTTGATGAAGAAATCCGCGAAAAATTACGAACAAATCTAATTTTGCGCAAAAATCGCTATGGATTTGCCTTGGCAGTCCCTTTAAAGTTGTTTACCGGCCCTGGCAAGCCAGCAGAGACCATTTAGGACGCAAAATCCGAAGCGGAAACCAAGAAAATGTGAAATTCCAGACTGAATTTGGCTGGCTACAAATCTGGGCTCACACAAACCGCGGGTGTGGCTGCCAGGTGAAAATGGCGGCTTTTTGTCGGGGTTTCCCGTCTTTTTCGTTTTTATTGAGCTGATTAATCTTTGCAATTGGCGTGGAAAGAATTCCGCAATGATCTCTGCTAGTTTGCCCATTCGTGGGAGTTTTTGCGAACACACAGCCTGGGTCCTGGGCCTCCTTCCATGGCCCTTTAAAATCGATTTTTTAGGTGTCGCCGTCCCTTTAAAAAGTTTTAAAGTGGCCTTGAGATCAGGGCAGGCTAGCAAAGGTCATTTGGGAAGAGATTTTTGAATTTAGTAATCTTTTGAGGTCTGGGTAATCTAGCAGAGGCTATTTGAGGTCTTTCCTTGCCTTCAATGGCCGTTTAAACTCGATTTTCGTGATGTCACCGTCCCTTTACAATGGTTTAAAGGAGCCTTGAAGGCAGGGCAAGCTAGCAGGGACCTTTTCGGAAGTTTCTCTCCCTTCATTGGGTCCCCCTTTAAATGCTTTCCCAAAATTCAACATAAAACTTTTTTTGTTTGTTTTCTTAGTCGTAGACCGTCTCCAGATGGCCGAAATCGAGCGAGCTAAAAATTCGATTTTTCGAAACCATCGCTATTCTCTAAAAGCAATATTTATTCTACACGCAACGCGGGACAAAAATAAAGCAAAATAAAAAGCCGGGGGTGCGGTAGGCGGGTCAAGGAATAAAAAAAGGATAGGATCAACCGGTTACGCCATGAAATTCGTGGGGGTTGGGATTAAAGGGGCAAGCAAGGCAGGGCTGGTGAATGATCGGGGGAATACGGAAATTTACAAATGACAATTTCACGCTGAATTACACACGGAAAAATGGGGATGAGGATTACTTGGCGGCCATGGGCTGGCGGACGACTTGTGTTGTCGTGACCACGGTCTCGGAAATCTGGAATTGGGGGTGTCATTCTCCCTTTGAAATGGAATTCTCTCTCTCTCTCTGCCTGTCTCTCTCACTCTCATTCTTTCTCTCTCACCTCCTGCGGCCCGTGCTGGGTGTCGACGACCGGGGAACGCTGCGGGACCACTGAAAATTCGGGGCTACGGTAGGATTTTCATTATGTCGCCGTCCCTTTAAAAACTCTAAAATTCCTGGAAAATTCTATAATTCAGTTTAACAGGATAGAGAAGTCATGCGGGAGGGTTTTGGTGCTTTTTAGACGAATTTGGGAGGCAAAGGGGCAGGCTAGCAGGGGTTCTTGCGGAAATACGAGTAGTTTTTACTTGAATGATCCGTTAAATTATGTTTCTAGGCGTCACTGTCCCTTTAAAAAGTTCTAAAGGACCAGTAGAGTCAGGGCAGGCTAGCAGAGAACATTTAGGAAAAGCTCAATACGCTGGTAGGCTAGCAGAGATCATTTGAGAGTGAAAACGCCGCTTTCAGGCAGGCGAGCAAAGATTCTTAGAAATTTCGGTCCCAGGCAAGCTAGCAGAGAGCATTTAGGAGCAAAATTCTACTCAGGGCAAGCTAGCAGAGACCCTTTGCCCCCCAGAATCCCATTTTAAAGGCACCACGACACCTACTGGTGTATTCCGGAGCCGCCGGCGGCCACTGGCGATCGATATGGCCGACCGGAAGCGTGTTGTGCAGCGAGTCGACGGCCTCCTTCTCCTTCTCCTCAAACTCGGGCGGGGGCCAGACGACCGGGCCCAGGTGGGAGGCATGGACTGAAAGAGGGGCAGGCTAGCAGTGATCATTGGGGAAAAGGTGCATTTTTGTTTTCGCTTTCAACGGTCCTTTAAAGTCGATTTTCTACGTGTCACTGTTCCTTTAAACCGTTTAAAGGTCTATTGAAGGCAGGGCTGGCTAGCAGAAACCATTTGGGAAAACCTCTGTTGCATTGAATGGCCCTTTAAAATGTTTAAAGGGACGGTGACACCTAGAAAATCGGCTTCAAAGGCCCATTAAAGGCAGGGCAGGCTTGCAGAAATCCTTGAGGAAATTTAGATGCGGTTAGTTTGGTGCGGCGAGCAGGGAAAATTGGGGAAAAATTGGGTTTGACGCATTAATGGTTGTGACAAACGGGTTTTTATCCGAGATCCTTAAGGAATTTCTAGATCCCTAGGGCAGGCTAGCAGAGATTCTTTGAGGAATCGAAACTCACCATCCTGGGTTTGGACCTCGTGCTCGGGCGGCGGCCAGGCGCGGTTGATGCGGGAGGTGCGGGAGGAGAAGCGGGGGACCTCGTGTTGTTCCTGGAAAGGAAGGGTAGGCTAACAGATAGCCTTGAGCAATCCATGGGCTTAGGCTTAGGTTTGGGCTTAGACTTAGGCTTAAGCTTAGGCCTAGGTGTGGATTTGCCTTCAATGGCCCTTTAAAAGCTAATTTCCAGCTGTCGCTGTCCCTTTAGCTCACTTTAAAGGGCCATTGAAGTATAAATCGCGACCTATGGATTGGATTACGTTATGAAAAGTTTCCGGAAGCTGTCGTTTAGCCTTCAATGGTCCTTTAAAATCGATTTTTTTTGTTTTAAAGGACCATTCAAGCCTAGAAAAGCTAACAAAGATTTTTCAGGATTTTCCCAAAGTGCTACCTGCTGGATCCATCCCAAATCGTCTCCAACGCGGACGCGCGTCACGGCTCCGCTAAAAATAAGGGTTTTTCGGTGTTTTCGGGCAGGCTAGCAGAGATTCTTTGCGGAAATTTCGGAAAACTGACTTGTCCTTGACGATCTCTTCTTGTGGTGGGGGCCAGACGGCGCTCACACGCCCCGGGTTGTAGTTTGTGCGCAGCACCTCCATTTCTTCCTGAAAATCGGGGTTTTTTGGCGTTTAAAGGGCCATTGATGGCATGGATTTGCTTCCTCAAAGGGTCCCTGCTAGCCTGCCCTCAGTTTTCACGTTTTAAAGAGTCATTGAATGCATAAAATTGGCCCTAAACGATCCCTGCTAGGCTTCCAGAGTGAAGGCAAGCTAGCAGGGATTCTTTGAGGAATTCGGGAAGGGCCGGCTAGCAGAGATTCTTGAGGGAACGGCCCTGGGCCAGACAGGGGGCCTTGAAAACGCTAATAAAATTAGCATTTTGTGGCGAGCGAAAGGTCAAGCCGGGCCTCAAATCCTCGTGGGACCCGTTCCGGGGCCAGAACTTTCGGCGAGAGAGAGAGAGGGAGGGAGGGACCCCGAGTTCCTGGTCATGGCAGGCTGGCACAGATCATTTGAAAAAATAGGTTTTCAGGTAAGAGGTCAACGAGCAGAGATCTTGAGGAAATTGACACCACTGGCCCGGCTGAAGCGTCAATTTATGCAGGCACGCCGACTACGAAAGTTTAAATTCAGCCCCCAGCCCACGCCAAAGACCGGCGTCATAAAAAATGGCGGAAAAACAAGCCCGGAAATAGTTTGTAGCCCAAGCCTAAGCCTAAGCCTAAGGCTAAGCCTAAGCCAAAGCCCATGCAAAGCCCACCTGGTTGACTGGCTTCCACTCCTGTGCCTTGACGCGCGGCGCCTGGATGCGCTCGACCTAAAAACGTTTTTGTAGTTTGTAGTCTGTAGCTGGTAGTCTATGATTTCTATAGATTGTAGTTTGTACTCCTTGTTGTCTGTAGTCTATGGTTTGTAGCCAAAAATACCTGCTTCTCCTCGGGGAACTCGTTCCAGGCGACCTTCTGGAAGCCGGCCGGCTGGGCAACAATCGTTCGCTGGAAAAATGTGGGATTTCGAACCGATTACGCCATGAATTTTGTCTTAAAGGGACCGTGACACCCACCATGACCTCGTGGTCATCGCTGAACTCGGGGATCGTGACCTTTCCGACGGCCGGGACGTCGATTTCGGGCGCGACGCGCTTCTGCGTTTGCCAGCAGGTGTCGTCCTGAAAAGGGGCTATGGATTTTGCCTTCAATGGTCCTTTAAAATCGCAATTAGCGTACCTGGAGCCGGATACCGGCGGGCCCACGTTCGAGGGTCATCTGGGCGACTTCTTCCCTGAAAAATGGGCAGGCTATCAGAGATTCTTTGAGGAATTGGAGGGACAGGCTAGCAGAGATCCTTTGAAGAATTGGAGGCAGGCTATCAGAGATTCTTTGAGGAATTGGAGGGGCAGCTAGCAGAGATTCTTTGAAGAATTGGAGGGGCAGGGCAGAGATCCTTTGAGGAATTGGAGGGGCAGCTAGCAGAGATTCTTTGAGGAATTGGAGGGGCAGGCTAGCAGATATTCTTTGCGGAAGTTTTGGGAAATCCGATAACGCGCCGGTGGGAAATTGGCGGAATCTTCCCCCACCCGCCTGCGGCTGGAGCAACAAAGTGTAAGATTTCTCGGTTCCTCCCTCTTTCCACAAAGTGCTGCTCCCCTGGTTCTCATTTTCTTCCCCCCTAACCCCCTATAAACACCAGGTAACTGGGTGGGTCTGGAAAATGGAGGACTAGGGCTACGGGGAACGCCGCTGATTACGGTGCGAGAATTTGGGCACTTTTCCAGGTTTTGGCTTCTTGGAACTTTGAGCACGAGCGGAACGAGGAAGCCTAAGCCTAAGCCTAAGCGACAATTTCAAAACGTCATAACTTTCTCTGGGAATTAGCTATCGTAATGAAACAGTCACCATTCGAAAGCTCTTTAAAAATTCTGTAAGACCCAATGCCTCAAAGAATCTCTGCTTGTCTGCCCCTCCAAAATACAGTACCTCTGTGCGGAGTCCTGCTCCCATTTCTGCGCGCCGTTCAGCAGCCCTTGGCGTTGCACTCGCTGGGTTTCCGGTTGCTGCTCGACCCTGAAAAATGCACATAATCGATTACGCGATCAAATTAAGCTTCGTCTAGTTGATTACGCCATGAAATTCAGCGTTTCCAGCGGTTTCTGCTAGCCGGCCTGCTCAAATTTGGCTTCCAAGTGCCTTTACAAGCCAAAAACTGGAAAGATATACAGACAGTTGCCTTCTAGGTGCCTTTAAATGCCAGAAAACCGATTAAGCAATGAAATTCGGCGTTCCCCAGTGATCTCTGCAAGCCTGCCGACCCCAATTTTGCCTTCCCAGTCCCTTTAAACGCCCAGAAATCGGGCCAAATGCCTGATCGATCCCTTGTCAAATATCCAGGGAGGCACGCTTCACGTTTTTGCCAATTTTTGGGGTGACTGCTGTTGTTTTGGGGGTGGCCCATGTGTTCGTGCCCTCGGGCTACAAAATTGGGGGAATTTTCGCGAAAGAAAAATGACTAATTTTCCGGGGAAAACCGGAAGAAAACGACTAAAAAGTGCGGGTTTTTGACTGGAGAAAGGGCACGTTATAGACTACAAACCACGACTACAGACCACAAACTACAGAAATTTTCAGAATCCAGACTACAAACTACAAAAATTCCAAAAAATCATAATCAAAATCCAAAATCAGCCTTAAGAGACAACAGACTACGAATTCTAAGGCTGTAGGCCGCTTTGATGTAGAAACCCCAAGCTCCAAACCACAGACCTAGACGACAAACTACAACGTCTAGGGCTAGACTACAAACTCCAGACTACAAACACCCACTTTTCCGCGAATCGCTCCTCGACGCCGGCCTGCTTCACCTGGGGCTTCTGCGCGTTGACTCCTGAAAAATTCAAGTTTCCAGACAAGCTAGCAGAGATTTTTGAAGCATCCCAAAAAACTGCAGCATGTAGTTTGTAGTCCACATTTGCTAAGCTACGCACCAGCCAGGGCTGCCGTGTGAACGGGATGGAGTGGAGCGTCGGACATTGAGGATTCTTGAGCCTGAAAATAGAGCTATAGGGTAAAAACTACAGACCCCAAATCCAGGCTACAAACTACAAACTCCACCCACCTTGGCTGTTTGCCGGAGGGCCGTGTTGCCGGGCAGCTGGGCGGCCTCCTTCGGGGCGTCGGGCTTGGCGGGCGCCGGGGCGGCCAGCTTGCCTACAAACTACAAACTACCAAGGCCGACAGGCTACATGCTACAGAATACAGACTACAAACTCTACTCAATTCTACAACAAAAGGTCAAACTTTTCGTTTCAAACTGCAAGCGCTCAGAGTGAATTTTAAGACTACAAGCTTCAAACTCTAGATCCTGTAGCCTCGATTTTGTAGTCTGTAGTTTGTAGTCTACGTACCTGGCTCCTTGAGCGGCTGCTTGACGGCATGGCTTGTCGCCTGGGAGCCGAGGTTCAGCTCCTGGGTCTTGACGGCTGGCGCCTTGCCAAGCTGCTGCTGCTGTTGTTGTTGCTGGGGCTGGGCCTGGAATTTGTAGTTTGTAGTTTGTGGCCTGTAGCCTTAAGTTTTCTGTAGTTTAGCGTAGTTTGTAGTCTGGTGTATCTGCTGTTTTATTCTGTGTTTTGTAGTCCGTATTAGAGCCGCTATCTGTACTTTGTAGCCCAGCATAGTTGGAGTTTGTAGTCTGTAGCCTGTAGTATCTTACCTGCTGCTGGGGAGCCGCCTTCTGCTGTTGTGCAGCGGCCCTCTGCTGTTGAGCGGCCTGCCTCTGGGCGGCCAGTGCATCGGCCTGGGCCTAGGATGGAGCTTGTAGTCTGTAGTCTGTAGTCTAGCCTAACTACAAATTCTACTTGTCATTGCCCCTTTAAAATTGAAAAACGAAGCCCTTACCTTGGCCTGGGCGGCGCGTGCTTGCGCGTCGGCTTGGGCCTGAAAAATAGCTTTAAAATTTGGACTACAAACTCTAGACTACAAATAGTTCCAGACTACAAACTACAAGCTACATAAGTACGGATAAAACACAACCTTGGCCTGGGCTTCTTGGGCTTGTTTCTGAGCGGCTTCCTGGCGAGCCTTGGCGTCGGCTTGAGCCTAAAAATGGGCCACACTGTACAAACTACAAACGCCAGACTACAAATTCTAGCGCTCACCTTGGCTTGGGCTTCTTGGACTTGTTTCCGAGCGGCTTCCTGTCTAGCTTTCGCGTCGGCTTGTGCCTGGTAAATGGACATTTAGCTAGAGCCACAGACTACAAACTCCTGACTACAAGCGGGCTAGCCTACAAACCACAAATGTTGCTTACCTTGGCTTGAGCATCTTGGGCCTGTTTTTGAGCGGCTTCTTGGCGGGCTTTGGCTTCGGATTGGGCCTGAAACACATAGCAATGACTAGAAACTACAGACTACAAAATAGAATACAAACTACAAACCTTGGCCTGGGCTTCTTGGGCTTGCTTCAGGGCAGCTTCTTGTCGTGCCTTGGCCTCGGCTTGGGCCTACAAATTAAAATTGCGATCCGACCTAAGCCAAGCCGAAGCCTAAGCCTAACCTAAGCCTAGGACCCAGCATAAGCCTAAGCCTAAGCCTAAAACCTAAGTCGAAGCCTAAGCCTAAGCCTAACCTAAACCCAAGCCAAAATGCAAACCTTGGCCTGTGCTTCCCGCGCCTGATTGAGGGCGGCTTCTTGGCGTGCTTTCGCTTCAGCTTGAGCCTACAACAATTTTTAAAGGACTGTTGAAGCGTAAATCCATAAGGCTCTTACCGTTTTAAAGGGCCATTGAAGGCAAAATTCACCTACCTTCTGCTGTGCTTCTTGCGCCTTTTTCAGCGCTTCTTCCTGCTGTCGTTTCGCGGCCTGTGCACGTTCGTCATCGCCGGCTTGCTGGGCCTAAAGAGAGAATTTCTAATAAACAGAGAGAGAGAGAGAGAGAGAGAGAGAGAGAGAGAGAGAGAGCAAGCAGCTCAGTTCACCTGTCGAGAAGCCGCCGCCTGCTGCATAGCCGCAGCCTGGGCGGCTTGGGCGGCTTTCTGAGCTTCTAGAAGCCGTTGTCGCTCCTCGAGGGCCCGTGTCTCTTGCTCGGATTTTTCGGCGGATTGAGCCGGGGCGGCCACGGCTTCGGCTGAAAAATTATTTGGCTTCAATGGCCCTTTAAAACCCGTAAAACCTAGTGGGAACCCAAAAATCGAAACAGAAGCGATTTTTATACACTTTAAAGGGACTGCTACAGCAAGAAATTGTTCAGAAAAACTCACACTGATGGGTGACCTGCTTGATCTCCTGCAGCACCTGGGACTTGGCCTCCTGGGTGGTAGCGGCCGGGGCTCCGGACTGGAAAATTTGCAGGTTTAAAGGGATTGGGAAGCTAAAAAAGAGGGGCAGGCTAGCAGAGATTTTTGAGGAATCGAGGGCTTTAAGGGACTGGCAAGGCAACAAAAGGAGGGGCAAGCTAGCAGAGATTCTTGAGGAAGCAAGCGAGCAGGGATTCTTGAGGAAAATTCACTATTAGCGATTCGGAGAGGGCAGGCTAGCAGAAATTCTTCGAGCTCCAAAACTTCTTACCTGCCCAGCAATTCGGAACATGGCGCGTCGAGGTGGTGGGGCTGGCTGAAAATTGGAAAGTTAGTTAAATCCCAAACACTAGATCCAATTTAAATTACATAAAATCAACCAATTAAAATCAGGAACCAAATTAAGACGCCAAAATCGACGCGGAACACATCGAAAATCCCCTGGGCCGGGCGAACTTTTTGCTGTCCTTTATTTGCGCGATCCACCTTTTTTCGGTGCTGCGCGCCAAGGGAGAGGGGGCATTTGGAGTGCGGCGGAACAGTTTGGGGGATATCCACTTTCCAAGCACTTTAGAATGGAGAAAACACTATTTTTAGTGCTAAGCTTAAGCCTAAGCCTAAACCTAAGCCTAAGCCAAACCTAAGCCTAATCTTACCTCATCATCCGATTCCTCTTCTTCCTCCGAAGAGGTGCCGTCGGCTTTGGCCCAAACTGAAAACAGATCATGAATTGACGTCCCAGCCCCGTTAAATCCGCAAAGAATCCCTGCTAGCTTGCCCGAAAATCGATTACGCCATGGTTTTCCGTCAGCGGCTTGGCAAACGGTCTTTGCTAGCTAGCCTCCATCCAAAATTGACTCCCAAGGAACCGATTACGCTACAAAATCTCAGATTCCTCAAGAACCTCTGCTAGCCTTCCCGATTCTTAAAAGATCTCTGCTAGATTGCCTTACCCTTAATCGATTACTCTATGAAATTCGATGCGCAGTTTCCACAAGAATCCCCGCTAGCCTGCCCCTGATTCCTGAAGAACCTCCGCTAGCTTGCCTCGATCCCCAGATCGTTTTATAGGCGGGTGATGTGGGGAGCATTTGGGGGGGGTGGATGGAGATCTTTTGTTGGGCAAGGGGGTCAGCTTTAAAAGATCTCTGCTAATTGCCTCAGCTGTTAGCGGGGAGGAGGGAAAAGCCCCCCTCCCAATCGCGACAAGAAATAAGGGATATGGGGGGGGGGGGCTTTTCTCGGCTTTTCCCTCCTCGAGAGGACCGAAAAAACTATCGGGAGGGCCCGGGCGAGAGAGAGAGAGAGAGCGAGAGAGAGAGAGACCGGACCCCCAAAACGCCGGTAAACAATGCGGGGGCGAGCGAACGTGTATTTTCACTGAGGTGGCAGGCTAGCAGAGACCATTTGCGGAAACGCGCTTTCCGGAATTGATAGGTAATCGATTGCAGGAGCCAGGCTAGCAGAGATCATTTGAGGAAATAAGCTTTCGGGATTTGCTAGCGTAATCGATTGCAGGAGGCAAGCTAGCAGAGATCTTTGAGGAATCGAATTTCAAATTTCATAGAGTAATCGATTCCAAGAGGCAAGCTAGCAGAGATTCTTGAGAAATGAGACCCTGTCAGCTGGCAAGCGAGCAAAGGCCTAAGCAAAGCATTTGCCGAAGGCGCGACCCTGATTTCCTAGCGTAATTGATTCTTAAGAGGCCGGCAGGCTAGCAGAGATTTTTTTGGGAAATGGGAAACAGAAGCAGAGACCATTTAGGAAGCAGAGCAGGCTAGCAGAGATTCTTGCGGAAGTCGTGTCACGAATTCGATATCGTGATCGATTCTTTAGACCGGGCAAGCTAGCAGCGATCCTTTAGGAAACACTGAGACGGCAGGCAAGCTAGCAAATATTCTTGAGGAAACACTGAGACGTCGAGCAGGCTAGAAGAGTCCATGCATGGCAAAACAGGCTCAAAACAAGCTAGTAGAGATCCTTTGCGCCAATTTTTGCCTTGCCAATCCCTTTAAAACCGGCAAAATTTCGGATTTCTCATTCCTAAATGACCTCTGCTTGATTGCCCAACGTATTGGCGTTTTCCCAAATGGTCTCTGCTAGCTGTCCAATGCCAAATATCGCCCAAAATACGGTAAATAAATTCCCCAAAGAATCTCTGCTGGCATCCCCATCCCCTCGAGGTGTCCCACTCCCTTTAAGGCCTTTAAAAACCCAATAAACACTCACCGTCGGTCGGCATTTTCAGGCGGGGAGCACGAGCGGCAGGGGCACGTTTTTGATCGAAAAGCCTGTGGGAAGGAGCAGCAGCCGGGGAGTGTCGTTTTGAGCCCCACCTCAGGCTCTTGATCACTAGAGAGGGGGAGGGGGAAGGCTGGCAGAGATCTTTGCGGAAAAACATGAGAGCCGAGATCAGCGATCGTCAGCCCGCAGAAAAATTGCTTCCGGTCCGGAAATAGGCAGGCAGGCTAGCAGGGTTTTTTTGGGTAGTCGGGATGAGCTGGAAACACCATTTGAAGCCTCTTTTAAGGTTAATATCTCCCAAAAGAGCCATCCTGACAATGGTTTTCGGAATCTACGCGCAAAACGACGTCGGAATTTGCTACAAAATAATTTTTAAGAAGCGAGAGAGTGGAGAGACAGCGAGAGAAAGGTGTTGCCGCATCAGATGGCTTTGGAGCCACTTGGAGGGCTGTTTTCGGCGAAAAAATCGTGGATACAGTCATTTTCACCATGATTTGCGGAATATACGCACAAAACTACGTCGGAATACGCTTGAAAATAATTTTGGGAAAGCGACAGAGTGGAGAGACAGCGAGAGAAAAAATTTCGGGTGCCGTTTCTGTGTTTTTGGGCGATATTTCACTTTTATTGCATAGCATCGAGTTATTTGCACACAGAAATTGTAGCATAGATATTTTGCATATAAATTTTCGCATAAAATACA
Source organism: Mesorhabditis sp. LJ9110 (assembly GCA_038088335.1). Taxonomy (NCBI): domain Eukaryota; kingdom Metazoa; phylum Nematoda; class Chromadorea; order Rhabditida; family Rhabditidae; genus Mesorhabditis; species Mesorhabditis sp. LJ9110. The sequence continues at coordinate 175,600 of JBBGBA010000016.1, read as the reverse complement.
ACGACAATATCAAAACAGCACACGAAATAATGTATCTTTAAGCGTTGATTTTGGAATGTTTCAAAAAGAGCAAGCAAGTGGGCAAGGGGGGAGACAATAATAGAAGAAAAGCACCCTAATCTCGTGTAAAAGATTAATTCGTATTTTGTTAAACTTATTTAACCTTTTAAAAATCGAAAATACCAAATTTTCGGAAAATTTAAGCTATAAAAATCGATAAAACCAAAAAATTCGTAATTTTCGTGGAAAAATCGGAATTTGGGGGGTTTAAAGGGATCAGATCATGGTTTTTGAAGCGGATTCAGGATGGATTCGGAGTTTGTAGTCTGTAGTCTAGCTAAGCTTAAGCCAAGCTCAAGCCAAGCCTAAGCCCAGCCTAAGTCGACTACAAACTACAACACGCCCAGCTGCCGGAGCTCGGCAATCTGCCGCTCCAGCTGCTCCTCATTCTGCGTCAGGCGGCGTCGATGGTCGCCGCGGAGGGTGCCGTAGCTGGAAATGGGAGGGGTAGATAGCAGGGATTCTTTGAGGAATTGGGACAGGCAGGCTAGCAGAGAGAATTAGGGATGGGCATGCGTTTAAAGGACCATTGAAGTGAAGGAGGGGCAGCCTAGCAGAGATTCTTTGAGGAATTGGAGGGGCAGGCCAGCAGAAATTCTTTAGAAAAGGACGACACTCCATTTAATCGATTACGACATGTTATATTTCATCAAACTCACGCCATGCTCGTCAAAATACAGATATCTGATGCCCTTTTTCTCGGTAATGCCGAGGTAGTTGCTTTAAAAATTTCGTTAATGGGTTTTTATGCAAATTAGGACACCCAGAAACTTACCAGATTTTTTGCGGACTAATAATTGTACACGTAGCGGCTAAAAACGACATTTTTAGGTGTCGCCGTCCCTTTAAAACAACAAAAGCCTCGCAAAGGCGATTTTTTGGATTTTTCTAGGTGTCACCACCCCTTTAAAAGCCTAAACATTTAAAAATTTACATGGCATCCTCGGATTTTGCTCGACCCTCCTTTTCCCTGGTCTTCTTCAGCTGGCCCTTCTTCTCCTGGTAGAGGCGGCTCCAGATGGTGGCGTCTTGCTGAAAAATAGGACATTTTATTCCGAAAGCACCTTTGCTAGCCTGCCCGAACCCCTGTGGCTTCCTAAAGGATCTCTGCTAGCTTCTCGCCTCCTAATTTCTTAAAAATCTCTGGCAACCGTTCTAAAGGGCCATTGAAGCCATAATTCTGCCCGCAAATGATTTCTGCTAGCCTCCCAGGCCTCTGGCTGTTCCTAAATGGTCTCTGCTAGCCTGCCACGACTCTTAAAAACTGACCTCCATCGTGTTGCTTCTGTTCAACGAGCCAGAAGGGACTCGTGGGAGTTTTCGTTCTGAAAAAGCGAGATTTTATGGATTCTCAAACTTGCCAATCCCTTTAAAGGAGCTGGAAAGCGGGAGAATCGACCCCTAGCGTTCACTAGGTCGCGACAACCACATCTCGCCCGAAAATGGACTTTTAGAGCCAAAAAAATCTATTTGGGCTGATTTCTGTTTGTTGAGACTTACGCAAGCTCAAGGGTCAATTTTCGCACTTTCGAGTCCCTTTAAACCTCTCAAAAATCGTACCGATAATTATCGATTTTTCGCTGTCCCTCCTCGGTATCCGGGAGACGCGCGCTTCCGTGAAATCGGGCGCCTTGGCTTGGGGAGGGGGCTGAAAAATACATGACGTAATCGGTTGAGCTAAGCCTAAGCCTATGCCTAAGCTAAGCAAAGCCTAAACCCAAGCCTAAGCCTAAACCTAGGCCTAAAAACCTAAATAAGCCTACTGTCCCTTTAAAAGCCGAATTACCTGACGTAATCGATTACGCCATAAAAACCTACGATTCGGCTCGGCCGCCCGGAAAGCGGCGGCTTCTTCGCTGACGTTTTCCGCGTCGTCGGGGGCGAGGAGTGACTTCGCGGTTTTTGGAACTAAAAAAACTCAATTCACGAAGGCAGACTAGCAGAGATCATTGCGGAAAACACCACTAACCTGATCGCAAAGCCTCGAGATTTTACTCGGCACTGGCGCGCAGATCTCGGCCACGGGAGGCGTTGGGCTGACGGACAGCTCGACGGGGGGCTGGGGGACTGCCTGGAAAATCCTGGGTGTTGCTGTCCCTTTAAAAGCGCATAGGGGCCGGCTAGCAGAGATTCTTTGAGGAATTCACCTCCAAATGGTCCGAGATTTGCATCTTTTCGTCGTCGGTGGTCGTGCTGGAGATGAGGGATTCTCCGAGGGATCGTTGGTCTTCTTTTTGCTCCTGAAAAGTGGTAGGTTTCTCCCTCTCTCTCTCTCTCTCTCTCTCTCTCTCTCTCTCTCTCTCTCTCTCTCTCCCTCTCTCTCTCCCTACCTCCTTGCTCATCGACGAGACATCCGAAGTCGACGAGTAGTCGCTGGACGACATTTTTGAGTGTTGCTTCGAGGAGACTAAAAGTGAGGGCAGGCTAGCAGGGATTCTTTGCGGAATATTACCGTCTTTCTCCTCGTCGATCTGCTGGGGCTCAGGTTCTGGCTCGGGGGTTGGATCCCTGAAAAAGAGGTGATGAAGCCAAGCCTAAGCCCAAGCCCAACCCAAGCCTAAGCCAAAGCCCAAGCTCAACCTAAGCCTAAGCCAAGCCTAAGCCTAAGCCGAGCCTAAGCCTAAGCCAAGCCTAAGCCTAAGCCGAGCCTAAGCCTAAGCCAAGCCTAAGCCAAGCCTAAACCCAGGCCCCACCTCGGCGTCGGAATCGACTCGTAGCTCTCCTCCCGGTTGAGTTCCGGCTTCTCCTCTTTCCTCGGGGAGGGGAGCGCGAACTTCTGGGTGGTCGACTCGGACTCCACTCGAATTGGTGGGGAGCATGAGGTCGGGTTGAACTGGACGCGCTGCCGGAGGGAGTTGCTGCGGAAGAGGGGGTGGTGGAGGAGGCTGGCGGGAGCTAGAAAATTGGGGTTAGGTACCGCAAGTGGTCTCTGCTAGCTTGCCTAGGACTCAAAAATCCTGAATTTCTTCAAAAATCACTGCTAGTTGCCCTCAATTCCCCCAAGAACCCCTGCCAGCCTGCCCCGCCCTCACCTTCAGTGTCGATTTCCAGCGTCGGCGTCTCGGCCACCTTGCGCTCCAGCTCGAGCTTCACCTAAAAATTGGTTTTAAAGGACCATTGCAGTCAGTTTTCCCAGGCCACGCCCTTTTTCAAGGGCCAATGAAGGCACGCACCTTATACGGAGAAGCATAGGACAGTATCGTCACCGCGTCGCTGAACACCATCTCGTCGAAGCTGATCCAGAGACCCCGGATGCGGTCGCCTGCAAAAAGGGGCGTAGCTTAGCGTAAATTTCAAGAATCTCTGCTAGCCTGCCCTGTCACTGTCCCTGACGAAAAACCGGCCCCCCCCAAAGCCCTACCCATCGAGCCTCGAACGGAGAAGCCGAGGCCCTGCAGGGATTTTGAGGACAGGTCGACGGCTGCCACGGCTTCTACCTGGAAAAGAGGGGTCGAAAATGGTCTCTGCTAGCCTCCACTGCCTTCAATGGTCCTTTGGAAACTTTGAAAAGGTGGGTACCACCTCGAAAATCCGCTTTAAAGGGCCAGGGAAGCCAAAAATCGGGCTCAAATGATCTCTGCTAGCTCGCCTAAGGTCCTGAATGGTTTTTGCTAGCCTGCCCTGCCCTCAAAAACTTTTTAACTTGATTTAAAGGGACGGTGACACCCCAAAAACCCATTTAAAGGACCATTGAAGGCAAAATTCCACCCCAAAAATTTCCTAAAGAATCCCTGCTAGCCAACCTCATTGACATCCTCGCTGGAGAAGCTCTTCTGCTGCGCAAAATCGGACTTTCGTCTCAGCTTGTACGAGTCGATGAGGGTGAACTAAAAAAAGCGAGAAAATTTAGGGAAACTGTAGCTCCACAGGATACCTTATCGGAATGGGGCACATTTTCCGGGTCGCACCCACGCTCCGTTGTTTTTGTCGCGGTCGCGGGTAGGTGGTTCGTTTTGGCGTTGGCGATTTTTGCTGAAAAAACACGATAAAAATAAGCTTAAGCTTAAACCCAAGCGCTAGGTTTAACTAGCTATACCTTACTCTAGGAATTAGCTACAGTAATGATTTAGGTATGGTTAAAAAGCCGATGAAAACGTTAAAAACGGCAAAACCTATAAAAAATTTAAACTTTTTAAAAAATTAAAAAATTTCGGCCCTGAAAAAAATCCAGAAATTTGGCGAAGCCTATCGATATGGCCGATTTCCATGGTCGACCTCTAGGCCTAAGCCTAAGCCTAAGCCTAAGCCTAAGCCTAAGCCTACGCCTAAGCCTAAGCCTAAGCCTAAGCCTAAGCCTAAGCCTAAGCCTAAGCCTAAGCCTAAGCCTAAGCTTCAACTTTAACTAGCTATAACTTTCCCCAGGAATTACCTACCGTAATGATTTAGACACCATTCGAAAGGGCTTAAAAAACGCTACAAAGCCCAATTTCAAGCCAAGCCAAAACTACCGTAACCCACATTTCGGCTGTCGCCACAGGAAGCAGTACAGCGCGGCTCCGATGCACGCGCAAATGACGAGTGTGCCGAAGACGGAGCCGAACACGACTCCGGCGAGCTCGCCCTGACTAAAACAATGCTATTAAAGGGAGTGTGACACTCGGAATCTAACTTTTTAGAGCTCGAAAACCTTTTAAAGGCACCGGAAAATCAGGAAACGCAAAATCCAGAAGAATTTCTGACTTCCCGGTTTCTTTAAAAAGGTAAAAATTGCCAATATGAGGGCAGGCTAGCAGAGACCCTTGCGGAAATCGTAAAGCTCACCTCAGGCAGGTGTCAGCGGCTGCCAATCCGTATAGAAGCGGAAAAACGAGGGCCCTGGCGAGTCGTGAGTTTTGTCGCATTCTGAAAAAATTGGCATAGTAAGTGGCAAGCTAGCAGAGAGAACTTGAGAAAGGGAAGCTAGCACAGGTTTTTGAGGAAATGGAGGGGCTAGCTAGCAGAAATTCTTTGAGGAAATGGGGGCAGGATAGCAGGGATTCTTTGAGGAATTGGCAATCCAGCAGAAACCCTTTGATGACTAATACAAAGCAAAATGTGGGTTGAGGTGTCCGTTGTGTGTTAGTGAGGGATAGATGGGATCTCCAACCTTTTACAAGGCTAGCCGGTGGTTTGTGCCCCAAGGTCGGAGAGAGAGGGAGAGAGAGAGAGAGAGAGAGAGGGCAGGCTGGCAGAGGCTCGTTGAGGAAAGAGAGGGAGCGTACCAGCTGGTAGGGTGCAAACTGGCGATTCCTACTGTTAGCCTTGCCAATGGCTAGGGGTGGGGGAAATTGGCCGGAAGATCAGGTGGGAACCGAGGTCGAGCTTCCCAAAGTATCTCTGCCAGCCTGCCCCTCCAATTCCACAAAGAATCTCTGCTAGCCTGCCCCTCCAATTCCACAAAGAATCTCTGCTAGCCTGCCCTCCAATTCCCCAAAGAATCTCCGCTAGCTGGCGCCCTCAAAAATTGTCTAAATCCAGAAAAATAAGCCAAAAAAATGGTTCCAAGGTCCTGGAGCGAAAATCCGGGAGGCTAGCGGGAATTCTCAAGGCGGTGGGTGGGAAGAATTAACCCGCTAAATTCCGACTTAAACCCTGCCCAGGGAGAAAATAAATCCGCCAAAATCTGGGGGCTCACCTGGTGAGAGAGAGCGAGAGAGAGAGAAAGAGAGAGAGAGTGCGAGAGAGAGAGCGGTCTGATCTGGGCTTCCAGCTGCGCTAGGAGCCCTCCTTTTGAGACTCCGGGGGCTTTGTGGAGGTGGAAGTGATAGGCAGGCTAGCAGAGATCATTGAGGAATGGAAAAAACAGGGCAAACCAGCAGGAATTCTTTAAAAACTGTCCTTTTTCAAGGGCAAGCTAGCAGTGATTCTTTAGGAATCGGAATAAGAGAATTTCATCGCGTAACCGGATTGCAGAAAACCTTGAGGAAGCGCAGGCTAGCAGAGTTTCCTTGAGGGATTTTGCCGCTCAAAATGATCCCTCCTAGCCTGCCCCGCCAAAATAAGGGTTGTAAATCCGATTTGTCCACTCGCTCCGAGCCCGGGGGCACATTTTCGGGGTGTGGGCAGGGCAGAACCTGTAGATTATCTCTCTCTCTCTCTCTCTCCTATTATTCCCGAAACTGGCTTTGACTTGTCGCCAACAGAGCAGGCTATTCAACACCCAACCGACACACAGATATACCAGTTGACAGGTCCCTAACTCGGCAAATGGTGCAGGGCAGGCTAGCAGAGATCATTTGGAAAGGTGTCAAGTCATCGGTTAGCTGGCAGAAAGGCTTTAGGATGCTCACCGGCCCTGGCAGGCTGGCAGAGACTTAAGAATACTTTTAGGTCCTGGCAAGCTAGCAGAGGTCATTTGAGAACCAGAAAATCATTTTAAAGGACCATTAAAACGAGGAAAATACTGCAGACAGCCCAATCCGAGATTATTATCATCTCGCGGTCGGGGGAAATTAGCATCTAGCGCCGTTCAAGGCCCGAGAATGATCGGCTATCATTCCCGAAATTCGGCTCTCGAAATGGGGGAAATAGGGCAAATGGAAAGCGAGAGAGCGGGGAGAGAGAGAGAGAGGGAGAGAGAGAGAGAGAGAGATACGGGAGAAATCTGAATTTGGGTCTGACTTCGAGGATCAGCGGAAGGGAATGGGGAAAGGAGAAATCAGCGGAGGTGGTCTCGGGGGGAAGGAGAGAGAGAAGAGAGAAGAGAGAAAGAGAAAGAGAAGGGAAGCGAAACTCGGACATGCCCGGAGGCTACAGGCGGCTGTCTAGAGGCGCCCGTAAACAAATCAGCTAGCCTGAATGGGATCAGGAGAAAAGGACAGGGGCAAATGGCCTCTGCTAGCCTGCCCCAGGCAGTATTGTGTCGTGAGTGACAATACGACAGTTAGTTGCCTCATAAAATCGGGAGAGCAAGATAGAGAGATAGAGAGAGAGAGAGAGAGTGAGAGTGACAGTAACCAGTTTCCTACCCTGCGGCATTATCGTGTTTTGCCTTTTGAGAGTCTGACAGCTGAGGGCAGGCTAGCGGAGATTATTTAGGACGTTCCGAAGGACAGGGCAAACTAGCAGTGATTATTTAGGAGCAACTCACGCCCAAGGGAGGATCATTTGGGAACGCCAAGTGGGGGCCAGCAGGGATCATTTAGGAAAATTTCGAGCCAAAGGGAAGCTAGCAGGAGTAATTTGGGAACGATTGAAGCATTGGGTAGGCTAGCAGGGATTCGTAAGAGGTTCAGAAACATAGGGCAAGCCAGCAAAGACCCCCTAAGAATCGCCAGACATTCGTTGATCCAATTTGACAGTACGAAACGGTGATAATGACGGGGGAAAGGGAACGGCCGTTCGCCCCGAGGGGGTAGTGCCTCGGAAATCGCAAGTTTCGGGGAGGTGTTCCCTTTCACTTATGAGGGGAGGATGAGGAGGAGGATGCGGATAGGAATATGAAGAGCTAATTGGGGGCAAATGAGACTATCGAGGGGAGAGGGAGGGGGGAGGAAGAGCTGGAACCGGGACGAGCTACTAATTTATTGCTCCCCCGGACTACAGTGGCCGAATCCGGATCCGGAGAACGGAAAAAACGTATCGAGAGCGGGCAGGCTAGCAGAGGAAATTTCGGGAAAAATCAAACTGAAAGTGAAGGACGTAGCCGAGATAATTGGGGATTCGATTACGCGATCTAATGTAGCCTTGAGGAAGGCAAGCTAGCAAAGATCCTTTGCGAAATCACCGCGCGTGCTCGTTCGTAGTTTGGAAAGGCGCGGAAAAGTGTTGTCGAGTGGAGGAGGGGGAGGGGGACAAGCGGAAACGGAATGGCACGGAGGGGGGCAGGGGCGAGGACGGACGCGTTGATGGGCCATTTCTTGAGTGGCGGACAGGCAAGGGCCATGACCAATGGGACATACAAAGGAGGGAGGAGGGGCAGGCTAGCAGGGATTCTTTGAGGAAATTCGTGAGCTGGCCGGCGATCTAGCAGAGATTTTTTAGGAAAAAAATAGCAGCTGGCCTAGGCAAGCTAGCAGAGACCATTTGCAATGCGAGTTCTGCTATTAAAGAGACGATGACATCTAAAAAACCGGAAAAAATGCGACTAACGAGCAGAGGTTATTTAGGATGCTAGTCAAAAAAGGGCAAGGTCAGCTAGCAGAGATGCTTTAGGAAAATTCTAAGTTTACCCAGCGGGCTAGCAGAGATCATTTAAGAAAACTCAGCGACCAGTTAGCCTATTTGTTGACGCTATGACTCAAATGGCCCTTGAGAGCCAGAAAAACAAGAGAAAAACCACACCCAGTTCACCTCTCATCTTTCCATCACTTCGGGCGGGCTAGCAGGGATCCTTGAGGAGCTCTCCGTCGTGGCGATGCTGAAGAACCTGAAAAACTCGAAAATAAGGGTTTCAAGCAAAAAATATAGTATTTATTTTCCTAAAAATCTCTGCTAGCATGCCTTTTTCGCGATTCTCAATTCCTCAAAAATCCCTGCTAGCCTGCCCCAGTTGCCATTGATGGGCAATAGTAGCTGGCGCTGCCTCTGCTGGCTGCTGTGTAAACATCATCTTCTCTTCTACCCGCTCCCTCCGCTGAATATTTACTCACCAGTTTTCAGGCATCCACCACCACACCTAGCCAGTCATCGATTCTAGCACCAAATTACGAAATTTCACAAAAAATCTCTGCTAGCCTGCCCCTCCAATTCCTCAAAGAATCTCTGCTAGTTTGCCATTCCAATTCCTCAAAGAATCCAATTCCTCAAAGATCTTGCTAGCCTGCCTCTCCAATTCCTCAAAGATCTTGCTAGCCTGCCTCTCCAATTCCTCAAAGAATCTCTGCTAGCCTGCCCCTCCAATTCCTCAAAGAATCTCTGCTAGCCTGCCTCTCCAATTCCTCAAAGAATCTTTGCTAGCCTACCCCAATTCCTCAAAGAATCTCTGCCAGCCTACCCCGTGTCACCGTCTCTTTAAAAGCAAATTTCCAGGCAATGTCCGTCCCACGCTACCGAATATCTGCTCATTCTTCTGGAGATTCCTTCAGCGGTTCGGCGGCTTCATCCCCAAATACGAGCACTTCATCGCTATCGCAGGAAATGACAGGTAAATTTTTATTCTGTTTTTGTTTTTAAATTCCCTAATCGTCGCCTGGTTTTAATAGTGACCCCAAAAAACCTCGTACGTCCATCAAAAGCTCGTCAAAATCCAATTTTGGCGGTTATTGAAGGGGGCGACAAACCCGGGGGAATTTTGCCATTCGAGATTTGCGGGGTTGGAATGCTGAAAGGTCTGTTTTTATCATTCTTTTATAGAAACTAAGCCAAAGCTCCAAAAAATTCCCTCCTCAGCTTGCCGAGCTTTTAAAAACTTAACCGGGCAGGCTAGCAGAATTTTTTTGCGATAAGTGTAGCTAGCAGAGATTCTTTGCGGAATTTCCATAAATTCTGATTTCAGAAATGTCTCGAAACGATGTGGTGGACGTCACCAGACCAGACCATCCAGGCGGTGAGCCTCTGCTCCACCCCCTCCACCTCGACACCAACTTTTTGACCCCTATCCCGTTAAATGTCTACGCGGTAGGTCAATGATCGAATACGCAACGTAATTCGCCGATTCCAATAGTTTAAGAAATGAAACTGTACTTCAAATTACTTCTGCTAGCCGCCTATGAATTTTGAATCGATTAGGCAACGTAATTTGCTTTTGCTAATCGCTTACGACTTTTAAGTACGAAAAGTAGCAGTTCCTAACCAATTACGACAGGGAAATCTGCCTCAAAGCGCCTCTGCTAGCTGCCCAAATTTTTCCATGGATTTTTTTCGGATTTTTTGCCAATTTTAGCATGAAATGCCCCTCGTTTTTGGGCCTTTGAGGCCCAAATACGACGGCTTTTCCGAATTCAATATTTGCCTGCTAGCCTCGGCTGGCCTTTTGAAAAGCTAACAATACGGCCCTTATCACCCCCCAAAAATGGCCATCGATTCCTGGCCCCGGCTCGCCGATTGTTGACTCATCGCCGCCGACGCATAGCTAGTACCCTGCGGCCACTTTTTTCCGTGCTAGCATTCGCATTTTTACATTTTTACATTTTTCCGAGGTTTAGGGCAAGCTAGCAGAGATTCTTAGGGATTAAAAGCAAAGCAAGCTATCAGAGATTTTTGAGGAAAGGGGCGTGGCCTGTATACCCACATAGTCGATTTTGCCTTCAGTGGTCCTTTAGAGGAATTTTTCTAGGTGTCACCATCCCTTTAAGAGGTTTTTGGGGGAAGATTAAAGTCATGGAAGGCTAGCAGAGATTTTTGAGGAACCTGGGAAATCAGAGGCAGGCTAGCTGAGATTTTTAGAGGCCGTTTGTTGCCTTCAATGACCCTTTAAAACCATCCAACAGGATTTTCTAGGTGTCACCACCCCTTTAAGACCATTTTAAAGGACCAGTGAAGTCAGGGCAGGCTAGCAGAAATTTTTTGAGAAGTTCTCTAATTTTCAGGAGCACTCCCCAGCGCTCAGCATGAAGATCAAGGTGCCGAAGCGGGCCTATTCCATAGGCGGCGATCCGTTGGAGCGGATGCAGACGCCGGTTTTTAATAAGGTAAGTCGGCTTGGGCTTGGGCTTAGGCTTAGGCTTAGGCTTAAGCCTAGTTCGAGCTCAAATTTTTAGCGCGAGCTCGCCACGATGAAAAAGACGCCCTCCTCGACCGGAACCGTTTTGGCAATGTCTGGATTGTTCATCTGCGGGGTTGCCCTGTTCTCATCTGGAGTTTTGGTCCTGATATTGGTGAGTTTTTGCCTTCAATGGCCCTTTAAAATCAACTTTTAGCAACAAGAAACGCCATTTATTATCGCCGGCTGCTCATTTGTGGGTGTCGGGACGGCAATGCTGCTCGTCTGCGCGGTTTTGCAATGGAAAAACGTCAAAAAATTGGTAAACTAGGCCTAAGCCCAAACCGAAGCCAAGTTTAAGCTAAGCCTAAGCCCAAGCCTAAGCCTAAGCCTAAGCCCAAGCCAAAGTCTAAGCCAAGCCTAAGCCAACTTTCCAGGTCCTGGACGTGAATTCCCACCTGACCGGCGTCTCTACCCGGAAGCAAATCTGGCGCACCATGTTCGATGGGCCATCCGATTTGCCCCAAATGTCACAGTAATCAGATGGAACATTTCTTGATGTCACCATCCCTTTAAAAACCTGTTTACATCGCGTAATCGGTTGGAAAGCCAGGATTTCATTGCGAAATCGGTTCAGGGTTTCCAGTTTGGATGTCACTATCCCGTTAAAGCCAAATTACCTCGCGTCATCGCCTCGATACCCGAATTTCATTGCCTAATCCGTTACGCGTTTCTGCTTTCTTGGTGTCACTGTCCCTTTAAACTTCACTTTTTCTGTTTTAATACGAGGATCGAACTCGGGTCATTTCTATGCGCCATTTTGCATACATATCTGTTTTCACAGTGTTTACAGTGGTTGTGTTTGTCACTTTGCATTTTGTCGTTTTACCGTAAACGCACGGATTGACGTGTGATTTTGATGAAGGAGCATCTTTTGATAACAATTAATTGTACACCCGGGAAACATCGATAAAAGCATGTATACAAATTAAATTATGCATTTGACGAAGAATCGTTGCTTTGTGGCAATGTGATATGCTGTCGACAAAACAAGAAAAGCCTATTTCATGGCATAAACGTTTGGAAATATCGAATTTGATTGCGAAATCGGTTAGACATCAGGATTATATAGCGTAATCGGTTCGAAAACTTCGGTTTTCATAGCGTAACGGGCTCGAAATCCCGAATTTTATGTCGTAATTGTTTGAATTTGAAGATTTCCATGTCGGAGTCATTTTAAAGGGACAGTGAAGTCACAAGAAACAAGAAATACTATACAGCCCTAAAGACACCATAGATAATTGGGTTGATGATGGGGTTGGCAGTGATGAGGCTGTTCAGGAATTCATATTGGTTTAGCGAGTTGTGGAATACGCCGGCCACCTGAATATTTGGAGTGTTTTTTGCCTTCAATGGTCCTTTAAAGACGATTCTAAGAATTTTTTAGGTGTCCCCGTCCCTTTAAAAGCTTCCACAGGTCAGGCAAACTAGCAGAGACTTTTTAGGAAGCTTTTAGGGACGGGGTAAGCTAGCAGAGACCACCTTGGGATAAATTTTTTGCTTTCCCTGTCCCTTGAAAGTTGGATTTATGAGTTTTTTTCGCGTCCCCACCCCTTTAAGATCCGCTAGAGGCCAGGGCAGGCTAGCAGAGGCCATTTGGGAAACTGAAGAAAATTGATACCTTCAAAATGGACATCACATAGTAGGGGCTCCAGCAGACGAGGAAGGCCAGGAGAATGAGGGCCGCTTGGCGCTTGGCTTCCTGAAAAAATATTTTAAAGGGACAGCGAGACATCGAAAATCGGTTCTAAAGGACGATTGAAGGCAAAACCAGGCCCGCAAATGCTTTCAGCTAGCCTGCCCCACCTTCATTGGGCCTTTAGAACGCCTTAAAGGGACGGCGACACCTAGAAATGTACCTTTCTAGCCTTGGCAATCTTCCCGGCCGCAAACGGGGTGATGAAGGCGCGCTGCTCCTTCTTTTTCGGCCGTTTCGGTCGCATGTCGTCCATACTCATCGAGACTTCAGTGCCGTCACTAAAAAAAGCTGGATTTCTCAAAGAATAGCTGGCCATATCTCTCTCTCCCTATCTCTCTCTCTCTCTCTCTCTCTCATCCTCTCTCTCACCCCTTCGACATCCCCAGTGACGACACATCATCGTGAAGATCACCCTGGAGTGTTTGCTGACTGTTCCTCCTTGGTGAGCCCGGATCAGCAACGACTTGAGCACCAACTAAAAGGCAAAAACTACATTTTACAACTACAGTATACCTCTACTACCCTCATCTTCTGAACATTGATGTTTCGTCAATAGCAGGAGGGATCGTCGGGGAGTATTTCCGGTTCGAGTCTCTGAAAAAATGGAGGTAGAGTGAGCGAGAGAGAGAGAGAGAGAGAGAGAGAGAGAGAGCTAGAGAGAGGGAGCCGACTTCTACGTACCTTTAATGAACCCCTTGAGGACGAAGAGCAGCGTCGTGTACGAGAAGAAGATGGTCATCGTCGGGAGCACGAAGTTGAATACGAGATGAGCAACGGAATACCATCGCTCGTAGAGGATGAGGAGCTGCATCTCCATTGCTACCTGGAAATTTGGGTTTTTGAGGTGTCACCGGCCCTTTAAAACGCTTTCAAGGCCCATTGAAGGCAGGGCAGGCTAGCAGAGACGATTTGCGGATGCCCGCTCACCTGCGTCTTGAACATGTCCGAGATATCCGGGTCCAAGAAGATGTTGTTCGCGTCGTAGCGCGCCTTCATCCAGAACGAGGCGCATTGCCTGAAAAAAGTGGTTTGAAAGGGCCATAAAAGCCAGAAAATCGGGATTTAGGTGGCGTAATCAATTAGTAAAGATTGCATACAGAATTTCTCCCATTTTATCGCGTAATCGGTTACAAAACACGGATTTCGTAATCGGTTCGAAAAAGTCGAATTTCAAGGCGTAATCGATTAGAAACGGACCATTTTTATGTCATAACTCAATAAAATTACTTCTAAAGGGCTACTGAAGCCAAAACCCACGTTATATTCTGGTCGAGCATCCCGATGTTCTCGTACACCTTGAAGATCAGCGTCTGCGGCAGGGCCAGAATGGTGGCGAGCAGCCACGAGGCGAACAGCAGCCGAGATACGCGTGCGTACGCTCGACGGCAGCCGGAAACGGAGCTGAAAAAACATTACGATTATTTTTAGTAACAAAAATTGACTAAAAAATCGAATTTTTCGCCAGGAAAAATTTTTTAAAACCTCAAAAAGCTATTTTTTTTAGGCTTTGAAATACGCCTAAAAATACGTACTTAATATTCCACGCTCCCATCAGCCGATCTATCGCGATGCACGCGATCACGAACGAGTGCAGGTAGAAGCAGAACGTCGAGAAGAAGGCGCACAGCCGGCAGAGCACGTCTCCGCCGTACCACTGAAAAATAGGGCAATTAGCAGAGATTCTTGGGGAAGTTTTTAATTTCTATATTCTTAATGTACTCAAAAATAATTTCTTGGCTTAAAACCAAAAAGCAAAAAGCTGGTCACCGCCGGGGTTCGAACCCGCGACCCTCAACTTGTCGCTAACCCCTTACCTGTTGCGCTATGAGCCATATGATCTGCTTGGGCACGTAGAGGAACAGCGTGAACAGGTCGGCAATGTTGAGGTTCAGCCGAAGGAGCAAGATTGGAGAGGGGTGCTAAATTCCAATTCTTCAAGAATCTCTGCTAGCCTGCCTTCAGTCTCCGTAATGCCTTCACGAGACGGACGAAGGAGATGATGTTGAGGGGACCGCCGACGAAGAAAGCCACGGAGTAGAGGGAGACTTCTACCTGGAATGGAGGAGCTAGCGGAGGTTCTTTGAGGAGAGAGCGAGAACGAGAGAGAGAGAGAGAGAGAGAGAGGAGAGAGAGCGAAAGAGAGTGAGGGAGCGAGAGCGAGACAGAGATAGTGAAACGAGAGAGAGAGAGAGAGAGAGAGAGAGAGAGAGAGAACCTACCCAGTCTTCAATCCTAAACTCGTCCATGCTGTCATTATGATTCTCCGTGGAATTTGAAGTCCCGTTGTAGTCGGTGATGTTGTCGTAGTAGTCCATGGCTAAAAAAGTGAGATTTGACAAGGCAGGCCAGCAGGGATTCTTGAGGAAAATCGTCAGAAAAGAGAGCAGAGATTATCTGAGGATCAAAAACCAGGCATGGCAAGCTAGCAGAGGCCATTGAGGACAGTTTTCTAGCCTTCAATGGGCCTTTAAATGCCGGCTAAACTAGCAGAAGTCCTTTAGGAACCATACCGAAGCCCAGCAAGTTAGCTTAGGCCCTACAGATCAATAAATCCAACCCCAAAAATTTGCGAATGGAATTTTTGGGGAAATTTTGAGCGACTAGATGCCGAAAATCCCTTCCGGTGTTATGGTGGGGGGCGACGGCCGGGCTTCCGGTTCGGGGGGAACAAAAAAAGGGGTGGGGCTGATAGCCGTTTTTGGGTCGCAAATAATCTCTGCTAGCCTGTTGCTGAGGAGCAACGTTTTTGAAGTCCCACTGTCTGATTGCCTGACTTCGGACCGCCTTGAAAGCACTTTAAAGGGACAGCGACTCCTGAAAAATCGCCTTAAAGGGACAGTGACAGCTAGAACATGGCTTTAAAGGGACAGCGACACCTCTAAAAACGCCAAAAACCCCTTTTAAAGGACCAATGAAGGCAAAAATACGTGACAAAACCCAATATTCAGGCCATGAAATCAGCTTTGGAGTGCGATTTTTGACAGGAGTCCATTGAGAGGACCATCGGATTAGTGGTGGAGGGGGCAAAACCAGGAAAAGATTGGCCGGGGCACCGGGATGAATGGGGGCGGGTGGCGTTGGAGATTTTATACCAGGTTTCCCCCGCCAGCCTGCCCCCGCCAAATCCTACCAAAACCTGGGGCACTTTTTTTGGGGCCCCGCCGGGATCAGCATTGAGTCAGAATATTCTAATTTGCCGTGATTGGGGGATTTTGGGGCAGGCTAGCAGCGATTCTGCGAGGAATTTGGCTTCAATGGGCCTTTAAAATGAAGTTCCTACTGATTTGATGCATTTTCGAGGTGTCGCCATCCCTTTAAATTGCCCTCAAGGGTCATTGAAGGCGGCGCAGGCTAGCAGGGATTCTTTGAGGAATTTGACTTCAATGACCCTTTAAAATGAATTTTTTACGCTTTTCTAGGTGTCACCGTCCCTTTAAAGTTATTTTCAGCAACCATTGAAGCCAGGGCAGGCTAGCAGTGAGCGCTTAGGAAACAAGGCAAGCCAGCAGAGATCATTGTTGTCAACTTTTTGTCATTTTGCTAGGTGTCACCACCCCTTTAAGACCGTTTTAAAGGGCCATTGAAGGCCAGCGAAACCCGAAAGGTTCTATTACGCGATGTAATCCTTCTTACGGTTGTCACCGTTCCTTTAAAAGCGCTTTGAAGTCGGGACAGGCTAGCAGAGACTCTTAGGGAATTTAATTGGCTATTAGTGGATGAAAAATACGTTTCCCAGCCCCCGAAAAACAAAAAATCGCGAAAAGCGTATTAAAAAATCAACGAATTCCAATTTGTCGGAAAACACCCTGGGGGCAGGAGGGCAAGGCTCTCTCGTTTTCTTCAAAGCCCTCTTCCGTGGCCCTTAAAAATCTCGGGTTACTTTCTCCTTCCGACAAATCGATATTTCCAGCCGAACGCCTTCCGTGAATAAAAACAATCCTGAGGCTGAGGGCATTCCGGGGAGGTGGAAATGGAGAAAAGAAGCGAAAAATCGGAGAAAAATGAGGAAAGTATGATGACTTTAAAGGGAATGACGACAAAGGGCATGAAAACCATAGTAAATCAGGTCAAATGGATTCCGAAATTTCCTAAAGGATCTCTGCTAGCCTGCCATAAACCTAAGAAATAACTGCGAATCGATAAATTGACGAGGAGGCGGTGGGGTAAGAAATGACAGCTTTCCCCCAACTACCGTAGCCTTCCCGCCTCCGATGCCGCTAATTTCAGGGTTCTAACGGCGTGATAATCATGAGGTTATAAGCGGTAATTTGGGGATGGCGAGAGAGTATTTTGAGGGGAGAGAGCACGCGAGAGAGCGAGAGACACAGAGAGGGCGAGAAAAAGAGAGAGAGAGAGAGAGAGACAGAGAGCGAGAGAGAGCGAGCGAAAGAGAGAGGGAGAGAGATGAGAGCAATAATATCAAAAGGCTGGAGTATGTACTCGCTTCCACAAAGAAACTCTGCTAGCTTGCCCTGGTTTCAAAGGGACGATGAAAGCTCGAAAATGCGGCGGAGAGCACTTATAGGGCGTAATCGGATGCAAAAATTGTCCTCTACCCTCCATTTATCCAATTTAAAGGGATGTTGACACCTAGAAAAATAAATTAAAGGGGCCATTGAAGCCAAAAAGCTGCTCAAATTTGTCCAATTCCTCAAGAATCCCTGCTAGCCTGCTTCTGGTCCTAGTGATTCCTATTTAGATCGCGTAACCAGATCGAAAATGCTTTTTAGAAGCATTTTAAAGGGATAGAGACACTTAGAACAAACCCTTTAAAGGGCCATTGAAGGCAAAAGCGACTCGATTGGTCCCTGCTGGCCCAATTCCTCAAGAATCCCTGCTAGCCTGCCCCCTCCCAAATTTTGACACCACAATACAGAATATGATCAGCTGTATGGCGAGCGTGAGTCTGGCTCCAGAAATTAAACGTGCCCCGCAGGGCACGTTTAATTTTGGCCCGAATTTTTGCGGGGTTTCACTGCCAGGAGGAGGCGGGTTTCAGGGAGCAAAACATGTAAATCAAGGCTTCTCCCCCCTGGTAAGGGCACCAAAAAGTGCCCTCTGTCTGTTCGTCTATTTCTGTTTGTCTGTCTATTTCAGCCGGTGTGCCCTGGCGGCTTTTCCCTGCCCTCGCCGAGCACCAAAATTGGCTTAATCAGTCCCCCGCAAACCCGGCGGTCCAAAATGAGAGCGAGGGTGAGAGCGAGAGAGAGAGAGAGAGAGAGAGAGAGAGAGAGAGAGAGAGAGAGAGAAAGAGAGAGAGCAACCGAATGAATGGATGACGATGTGAACCGGGAAATAAAGTTTGCCTGGGTCGACTGGGACAGGCTAGCAGAGATTCTTGGTTGTCATTGCTGCGCTGGCAGGCTAGCAGAGAGAGAGAGAGACGAAAATTGCAATTTGTACACTGATGTGTCCAATTAATGAAATTCAGGGGTTCCCAAATGGTCTCTGCTCGCCTGCCCTGCCTTCAATGGTCCTTTAGAACGCAGGAAATCCGATTTAAGGCCGAATGAAGCCGTAAATTCTACTTTTCCGCAAAAAAATCGCTGCTAGCTTGCCTCGTGGTTGCTGCTGGTACCCCGAAAAATTTTCGAAAACCTCCTTAAAACGGAACCTACTTTCCTAAGAGCCAGAAACTAATTTTTTGCCGCCGGTTTTGAAGGGCCACCGCGCGCTGCCGGGGAATCAAATTTTCCGGGCTCAAAAGCGCAAGTGAGAAACATGGCGGAGAAGCCTGAAACTTCCCAGGTGCGATCCCTGACCCGGATTTTTGGTTTTAAAGGGACAGTGACACCCCAAAAACTCGTTCTAAAGGGCCAGCCGAATTCGAGTTGTTTCCCTAATGGTCCTTGCTAGCCGGCCCAGCCTTGAGTGGCCCTTTAGAGCGTTTTAAAGGATCGGAGACACCTTGAAAAAAGTGCTTAAAACCGATTCCAGTAAAAATCAATTTCCCGATCACTTAACTAAGCTTTTAAACGTTTTAAAGGGACAGTGACACCCAGAAAACACCATTTAAGGGACCAGCAGGCCAAAAATTCCTCCAGAATCACTGCTAGCTAGCCTAGGGTCTTCCCGCTGACGCCAGAACAGAGTGTTGTATGCCTCGAGCGGAATGAGGGGAGGGCGAAAGGTTTGATTTGAGGTGGGTGGTGTTGAAGCGAGAGAGAGAGGGAGAGAGAGAGAGTGAGCGAGAGAGAGCGAGAAACGCTCATTTCGAGCCGGCTTCCGTTTGCCCTCCCCTCCCCCAAATCAACCCCCTCAAAAAACACACGGGAAAATGAGCCCCAACCCAACAATGGGCCTCCTCCTTTTGCCGGGGCGGGGAAATGGAATAGAAGCCGCCAATTAAACCGGATGGGCGGGTGGAAAATGGCGCTCAAAACTTGGGGTAATGGGTGGGCAGGCTAGCAGAGAGGGTTTAGGAAATTTGAGAGTACCTTTCTGACTTCAATAGGCCTTTAAACCGCTTTAAAGGGCTGTTGAAGTCTGGGCAAGCTAGCAGAGGCCCTTGGCAGAACCCTGGAAAGCTGGCGCAAGGCAAACTAGCAGAGACCCTCAAGGAATAGCCGAAAACCGAGAAATTTTAGCCATAGCTGTCGATTCTGCGAGAGACTAGAGTGCAGAATCTTGCAGAAAAGGTTACGGTTCCCCAGACGCCCGGAAAAAGGGGCATTTCGGAGTCGAGTGGCCCACCAAAAAGCCGATGAGGAGGAACTTCATCTCGAAAAAGGGGGATGAGGTCTACGAGCCTCGGGAAGGCAATAAAAAAACTGCAGAGGCGGAAATGTTGCAAAAATCCCTCAAAGGATCTCTGCTCGCATGCCTTCAACTTCAAAATCGTTTTTAAAGGTTCATTGAAGGCTAATGCTGTGGAAATACGGTACGCTTCACTCCCTAGAATAAGCGGTTTTACGCCACAGTGCGCTATAGTAGGCTCTCATACGCCACACTACGCTACGGTATGTCGCAGTACGCTACTGCTTGCTACGGTACGCTACAGTAAGGTATAGAGCGGTTTGATACACTACGCAATAGCACACGACAGTACGTTGTTGCGCTTTATAATACACTACGGTACGCTACGGTACGCCTGAGTACGCTACACTTCGCAACCGTACATCGCCGCCTAGAGAAAATTTTATAGTAAGCGCCTCGCTCCAGTGCGCAATGCAAATTTGGAACAATTTTGGCTGTTTTCGAAAACACACAAAAATGACACACAGAGGGCCGGTGGAATACGAAGAACCGACCCTGACGTAAAGGGTAATTAATTTGCCAAGGAAATTCGATTTATCCAATTTTTGAGTAATTTTTATTCTCTCTTTCTCTCTCTCTCTCTTTCGCTCTCTCTCTCGCCTCCACTCTCAAAATTCCAGCTCTTTGCTTGTTCCCTGATCGCCTCCGAATTCCTCAATAATCTCGCTCGGCTTGCTTCGTTTTGCCAGATTTTCCTGATAAGCTAAAAACAGGGCGGGAAGATGTGCACGTGTCTTCCGCAGCTTCAAAATCCTTATCAGCTCATTTTTTGAGGGGGCCAGCCCTCCTCAAAATTCCACACCTCGGCTTTTCCGCTCTTTCTCTCCCTTCTGATGGCTTTATCGGGCAAACACCCAATAAATTAACGGGTCCCCCTCAAAAGCAGTTCGTTTCCTAAATGATCTCTGTCAGCTTGCTGGTTGCCGGATTCCTAAAAAATCACTGCTAGCCTGCCCTGGATTTGGCTAGGCTTCCTAAAGAGTCCCTGCTAGCTTGTCAAGCCGTTGAATTTTCCCGATCCTCTGCTAGCTTGCCGAGCGTCACAGCGGCTTCATCAATAGCCTCTGTAGTTTGCCTGTCCCGGGATTCCCTCAAATTTGGCTGCTGTCTTGCTTCAAACTGCGGGACTTACTAAAGGGTCTCCGCTAGCTGGCCCCGACCCTAGTCTTTTCCTAAGCGAACTCTGCTAGGTTTCCCTCGCTTCTCAGCGCTTCTAAATGGTCTGTGCAGGCTTGCTACAGGTCTGGGTCGCTTCCTAAAGGATCTCTGCTAGCTTGCCTGACGCTTCCTGACCGCCTGGCTATCCTAAAATGCTCTCTGCTAGCCAGCCCTATCCCATTCACTAAGGATCTCTGTTAGTTAGCCTCGAATTCCCCAAAGAATCCCTGCTAGCTTGCCTCCAATTCCCCAAAAACCTCCGCTAGCCCTCCCAAGGCCATAAATTCGGTCACTTTCAGGGGGTGTGTGTGGCCGGAGCATGGGGTGTTTGAAGGCGGCAGGAAGTGCCGGGGGTTTGTGTGCATAAATCGGGGTGGTGGACGGGGAGGGGTGATTGATGGGTCGAGAGGAGGAGGACCCAAGGGGGAGGAGGGAGAGAGCTCTCTCTCTCTCTCTCTCTCTTTCACTCTCTCTCTCCAACCCTCACAAATATGCCCTGCCCATCATCAATCACCCGGCCAAAGGCCCAGCCTCTCTCCGGAACTGCCCAAGCACCCCCCGCCGGCCCCCGAGTTGCCACCTACCAATTAACGCCTCACCCGCCGGGTTTTTGGATGATTTAATGGCTTCCGAGGTCCTTTAATCGGTCGAAAATTGTCTTTGCAAGGTTGCCTGGAGCCAAAGAATCCTTGCTAGTCTGCCCGCTTGTAGGCTCCGCCCCGTTCCCCAAGATTCTCTGCTAGCCTGCCTGGTCAAAATTCTCTAAGAATCCCCGCCAGCCTGCCTCCTGACCTTGACTGCAACGGTCCTTTAAAACACAAAGCCCGCGGCTATAGGCGACTATTCCGCAAAAAATTCTCTGCTAGCTTGCCTCGTTCCAACGCCGAAGGATTCCTAAAGAATCTCTGCCCCCCTCAAGATTCTCTGCTAGCCTGCCTTCCCGGCTTCTATGGTCCTTTAAGACCTCCCAAATGGGATCTGCTAGCCTGCCCAACTCCAAAAGTACTGGAATACACCCCCATACCCAAATTTTGGGTCTATCTCGTGCGGCGCTTGGTCCAAATTGGGTTACATGGATATGCGCGGGTCAGAATTGGGGGTAGGAGCTCGTTCTCTCTCTCTCTCTCTCCTCTCTCTCTCTCTCTCTCTCTCTCTTTCTCTCGCCTAGCACCCCGACCCATGGCATCATTTTCACACCTTTTCCGATAGGTCGATCGGGTTTCTTGTCCTACAATTCCCCAAAGAATCTCTGCTATCTGGCCCCTCCATTTCCTCAAAGAACCTCTGCGCTAGCCTGCCCCTCCTGTTAATGCCTGAATTCAGCATGACGAGATGAGGGAAAAGCTGCTGATCTCCATTCTCTTCCTCCCCCTCCTGGCCGTCACTTTTCGCTCTCAACTCCTCGAAGCAGCGCTGTGGATCGAAGAGGAGTATTTCCCTATTAATGGTACGTTCTATCGATCCTCGATGGTCTCTGCTAGCCTCCCCGTACTTCATCGGGCCTTTAAAAACGCGAAAAACGGTTTTAAAGGGCCATTGAAGGCCAAGTACCATCCTCAAGAAACGTTGCTAGCCTGCCATGCCTTCAAAGCCCCTGCAAAAACTCAAAATCGATTTTAAAGGCCCATTGAAGGCAAAAGCCGCTCCAAAATGGACTCTGCTAGCCCGCCAAGCTACAGTATCTTTCAGAATTGCCCGAAACTCCTCTGGGCGATACTCTAATCGGGACGTCGGCTGGATTGGCGCTTCCAGGCACTAATGGTAGGTTTTTCGGAAGTTTCAAGGGGCTAGGAAAGCACAAAGCCATGAGGAAACTCACTTTTTTATTTTGGCTGTTTTAAAGGCCCATTGAAGGCAGAAACCCGCAATCCACGAAATTTAGCCTCTCTCCTACATTGCCCTAACGCCGAAGGCATCAAAAACTTCGCGAAACTCGCCGGCCAGGGCTGGTCCAAGTCGGTCTACCGGCTTCGGAATCACGCGCTAAAGCTCCCGAACATGGAGGGCGAGGGGTGGAGGAGGTGCAGATGGAGATGGTTTGGATCTATGC
Source organism: Mesorhabditis sp. LJ9110 (assembly GCA_038088335.1). Classification (NCBI taxonomy): domain Eukaryota; kingdom Metazoa; phylum Nematoda; class Chromadorea; order Rhabditida; family Rhabditidae; genus Mesorhabditis; species Mesorhabditis sp. LJ9110. The sequence continues at coordinate 153,256 of JBBGBA010000016.1, read as the reverse complement.
ATACGGTAAGCCTAAGCCTAAGCCTAACTGTAAAGTGTTTTTACTCAACTTGGAGTTTCGATTCGGGACCAAGCGCATCGTGTGCAGAATTTTTCGCTGATTCCGAATATTTTTCCAAATTTGCTACGGACTTTTATTTAAAAAATCATTTTTGGTAACAATTAGGCCGAAAAATGCCAAAAATTCAGACGCTGGCCCACTATTCCTTGTTTGGGACTATCGTTCCCAGGGGCCCTGAAGTACCCTCTGACAGCATCCTTCCCAGTTGGCACCATGGTGCATTGGCAAAGTACTCGCTTGCCAAGCGCAGGGCGGCGGTTCGAACCCCGCCCTGCATCATTTCTTTTGCTTTTTGCATAAAAATCTCATTTATTTCTCTAAAATGCTTGTTTTGAGCTGTAGGATGCTTGTCGAGCCGACGTCTAGTCAATTTTGACGTAGAACTTAATGAAGAAAATCGAAAACCATAACGATATCTCCATTTTGGTGAAAACTAGGGTCATAATTGCCGTATCACTTTCAGAATAACGGTCCGTAGCAAATTTGGAAAACATATTCGGAATCAGCGAAAAATTCTGCACAAGATGAGCTTGGTCCCGAATCGAAACTCCAAGTTGAGTAAAAACACTTTACAGTAAGCTTAGGCCTAAGCCTAATCCTAAGACCAAGCTTAAGCCTGGCAAGCTAGCAGAGATTCTTGAGGACCCATCTCTCAATTTTCAGGAGCTAATCTGCATGCGCGAGGCTCGAGAGACGTTTCTACGAGAGATACGGTGGCTTTTGAGGCTTCAGGGAGATCCGGCAGTTCCAAGGGTAGGTTTTTAGCTTTTTAAAGGACCATCGAAGCCAAAATCCATAAGATTTTTACTGTCTCTGCCCCTTTAAAGGAACTCAGAAGAGATTGAAGCCAAAATCCATAAGTATCCACGCCTCATTTTAGCTATTCAGCTACTGCGCCGAGGCCGACAACCCGGCCATTGCCACCGAGCTGGGCCAACCGATTACGACACTAAAATTGCTGAAATATCCGAGAAACGAGATGCTCGAAATCTTTCACAAAATGGCTGAATTCTTGGCAAGGCATCCGGGGCTAAGATTCGGCGATTTGCGGAGGCAACAGGTCAGCTAGCAGGGATTCTTGGGGAAGTAGGGATTTTGCCTTCAATGGCCCTTTAAATTGCTGTTTCCTGGGTGTCGCTATCCCTTTGAAGCGCTAAAACTAAACCCAGTTTTTTGCGTCACTGTCCCTTAAACCGTTTTAAAGGCCCGTTGAAGGCAGGGCAGGCTAGCAGAGATCCTTTTCGAAGCTTGGGCAAGCTAGCAGAGACCCTTGGAAGCTGATTTTTGTCTTCAGGGGCCGTTGAGCCCGATGTACTTTTAGACCCTTTTAAAGGACCGTTGAAGGCGGGGCAGGCTAGCAGAGATCATTTAGGAAAATTCCAGCCACAGGCAAGCTAGCAGATACCATTTATTTCCAGTTTGTCCTCGGCATCCGTTTCCTGCCCTCAGGACACCCCTACACCCAACCCCTGTTCGTCGATTTTGATGACGTAACGGAACCTGAAGCTGAGGATTACGGTAAGCCACGTTTTTAAGGGCACAGTAACAAGAAAAATGCATGCATTTGCAAAAAATGCCAAGAAAAATCTACTTTTTTTAGATGATCGCGACACTGCCTCGAAATTCTACCGCTCGATAGCTCGGGATTTTCTGTGGCAAGGAGCCAATGAAGCGCAGAAGGCTCTAGTAGCTGAACTCGACGTTTTGCTATCCAGCGACCAGCTCACAATTACACGAGTTGCCGAAAATATACAAAAAATGATTTTGTGAGCCTAATGTAGCCACTCATCTACCTGTATTTGTATTCTTTTTGCTTTCATTGTCATTGTTATGCCGGTTTTTTGAACTACGGGTACCTACTTTTCTTTACGAGTTCGTGACAAAATAAATAAAATATTTCATGAAAGTACAAGCTGCAAAAATCCGCAAAGAATCCCTGCTAGCCTGCCCCTCCAATTCCACAAAGAATCCCTGCTAGACTGCCCCTCGATTTTGCACTCAAAAACGTGTAATTCTAACCAAATCTTCAAAATCGGTTCTCCTTCCGGGTCCCCAGGGGATTCCCTAAAAAGCACCCCGGCTACCGTAACCCACTGATTGGCGGCATCGCAATTAAGAGAGCTGGCAAATTTTGATGTATTCCCGAGTGAATTCCCACAATGAAGCCCCAGATTTTAGCGCGAGAGAGAGAGAGAAGAGAGAGAGAGAGAGAGCGAGAGAGAGTGAGAGAGAGATTTCTGAAAACAGCGTTGCCCCTGGCAACCCGTCAGAGGCCAGAAACCCCTCCATTTCGGGCTATTTTCGCGCGGCGGCCCACCCACCTGTCCGCGCACACCGGAAACCATCGATTTTTGGGGCGCCTATTGTTGAATTTGGGGTTTTTCAAAGGACCGGGAAGTCGTCCCAAGACTTCTCTGCTAGCCTGCCCTGCAAAATTTCTTCAAAATTCTCTGCTAGCACGCCATGCTCTGAAAAACACTCCGCAATAATCTCTGCTAGCCTGCCCGCTGCAAATTTAGCGTATCCCAGCTTCCACAAGAATCTCTGCTAGCCCACCGCGTATCCAAAAATTCCCGGTCTCTGCTAGCCTGCCCCAACCATTCCTTTTGGGAAAAATCAATTCCCTAAAAATCTCTGCTAGCCTGCCCATCACGAAAATCGTCCTCAAAAGCCTCTGCTAGCTTGCCCATCTCTAAAATTTTGTATTTCACTTCGCTGCCCCTTTAAAATCCACATGATCCATCCTTGACTGTCCCTTTAGAAGAAAAGAATGCTGCGCCGTCTCTCCGTCCGTTCCCAGACCCCAAACCAGATCTTCAAGCGGTTCATCGACTTTATCCACTCGTCCGTCTGGGATATCCCGATTTCGACTTTCATTGAGCACAAATCGTTATGTAAGTCCTGCCTAGCTGCCACGTTCCCCTTAAAAGTCCCTTGAAGTCAAAAGTCCCCGAATTCTCTGAACTCCCCGAAGTCGTGGCCCTTAAAAATCAAAGAATCAAAAATGAGACATGCAAAAGCAGAAATCAAACGACGAGAAAACGTACCGTAGCCCTCTCTTCTGTATTATCCCTCGATCCCTCGTTTTCCAGTATTCGACGTTGACCACGGCGATCCCGCCCAACATGAAGCCGTTCATCAGGAGTACGCGGCACTTGTTGACGTCTTAATTGGATGCTTTTGTGAGGATATCGGGATTACGGTAGGTGGGAGAGAGCGAGAGCGAGAGAGAGAGAGAACGAACAGCTAACAGAGATTCTTGAGGAAATCCTAAGAAAATTTCAGCGTCTCCAGCCCTTTGAAACAGATTTTTTTATGCGTCACCGTCCATTTAAAAAGTTTTAAAGGACCGTGAAAGGCCGGGCAAGCTAGCAGAGACCAATTAGGAACATTTTCGGTTTTCCAGGGTTCCCAGTTCGCCGAGGCGCTGACGGCCGTCGAGAAGGAGACGCTCAACGCCAGGACCAGGGTAAGCCTAAGCCTAAGCCTAAGCCTAAGCCTAAACCAAAGCCTAAGCCTATGCCTAAGCGAAGCGAAGCCCAAGCCTTCCAGGCAGCCCTCGAGCCCGTGATGGCCGCCCAGGACCTCGAAATCTTCATCCCAATGATGCGGAAGAAGAATGTGGAGCTGCAACTGCAGGCTTTGCAATTAATCGAGGTATCACCATCCCTTTAAAAGCCAAAAACGGGATTTTCAGCATAATATCGTATTTTTAGTTTATGTGTGGCCTCCTGCCCTGCGTTGGGAGTATGGAGGAGCTCGAAGAAATCAGGAAAAGCCACCATTTGAGGTGGGGATTTGGGGGCCAACGAGCAGAGATTCTTTGCGCAATTTTCGGGAAAGACTGGCACAAATTGATAGATCTGAAAAAGCGCTTCAAAATGAGCTAAAAATCATGAAAATCTGACATTACTACGCCAAGATACGGTTGATTGTAGTTTGTAGCCAGCGGCTACAGACTTCAACTGGCTATAACTTTCGCCAGGAATTAGCTATCGTAATGTAATATACACCATTCGAGAGCCCTTGAAAAACTCTACAAAATACGCCTATAAACACAAATTTAAGTTTTAAGGGGAGCGTGACACCTAGGGAAAACCTTTTTTTTCTAGTCGAGAAGAAATGGATCATATTCTCCTGAATGCCGTGCTCAGGAGGTCGAAAGAAGAGTTCGATGAGGAGAAGCAGCACCAACTGCAGCTCGATTTGGAGGCGATCCGGCGATTTTCAGAAGCCGAGAGAAACAGGCTCGACGAGGTCAGCTAGCAGAGATTTTTTGAGGAAATGGTGGCGCAGGCTAGCAGAGATTCCTTGAGGAAATGGCTGGGGCAAGCTAGCAGAGAATCTTTGAAAAAATGAAGGGGCCAGCTAGCAGAAATTCTTTGAGAAAATCGACATTTTTAGACTCATCAGCTAACAGCCGATACGGAAAAGCTAGCCATCGCCAGCGCACCGTCGGCCGCGACACTTGAGAAACCGGAGAAGCTGGAAAAACCGGAAAAGGTAGGAAAAGCTTTAAATCTCGTTTTTTTTCGCTTTTAAAGGGACGGTGACACCTTAAAAAAGCAAATTTTCAGGCTTCGACGAGTCAGGCGAAAAAGCCGCCAAAACCCGAGCCGGCAGCACAACCGGAAAAGGTAAAAAAGCCAGCAAATCAAAGTTTAGAATTTTAGAATTTTTTAGAATAAATTTACCATGCTAATCAAAATTTTAAAAAATTTATTTATTTTTTAATAGAATTTAAACTTTATTAATTTCAACTTTTAACTTAATTTTTTCAGAAAAAGATTACGGTAGGGCCCGTGCGAGAGCCGATAGTCGGAAAAGGGGCCCCGCCGATCTCAGAAAAGCTGAAGGGCGAGCGAGAGAGCATGGAGAATGCGGACGAGGAGGAGGAGGCCAAGGGGAGGACGCCGGCTGACATTAATGTGAGGATTTGGAGGGATGGGGCAGGCTAGCAGGGATTATTGGGGAATTTTGCGAGCCCTCTATAGCAGGACAGGCTAGCAGAGATCATTTGTGGAAATTCCTCAAAGAATCCTGCTAGCACGCCCCTGAATCTGATGGGCATGCTAGCAGGGATCCTTGGGGATTTCGACGGTTTCTAAAATGTTGTTGAAGTTGATTTTAAGGCAGGCTAGCAGAGTTCCTTTGAGAATTCCCGTGATTTTTTGAGTCGGGCAAGCTAGCAAAGCCCGCTTGCGGAAATGCCCAAAGGATCTCTGCTAGCTTGCCTCCCATCGTTAATTCTTCAGGAGAGGCTAGGAGAGATTCCTGACAAATTCTAGAGATTTTTCGTTTGGCAAGCTAGCAGAGAGAATTTTCGGAAATCACAAAAAATCCCTGCCAGACTGCCCAAATTTTCAGTCCGCTCGGGTAGGCTAGCAGAGATTCTTTGCCTTCTCGGTCCCTTTAATCGAATTGTTCAGGCGCTCCTCCAAGAGCCCTCTCGAATCGCCAGCGCCGACGTGGCAGCGAGGGCAGAATACCTGAAGGCGCAGCGGGACCGGATTATCGAGAAGAAGAAGCAGGAGAGGGAGAGGTTGCTGCAGTTGGTGAGTTGGAGGCGCAGGCTAGCAGAGACAATTTGTGGACGCTCAGGGCAAAGGCCAGCTAGCAGAGACCCTTTAGGAAATCGAGATCTAGGCAAACTAGCAGAGATTTTTAGCGAGATTCTAGCAGCAATCTAGCTGGGCAAGCTAGCATAGAACATTTGCGGATTCCCCAATCCCCGGTCAAGCTAGCGGTGGCCATTTAGGAAGAGGAAAAATCCACGAACGGACGGCCGAAGACGGCGCGCGCGGCGCGGGACGCGCTTCGCGGCGAGACGCGGCCGATTCAGGTTTTTGGTAGCTCAAAAATCGTGAGAACTTGCATTTAAGGCCGACGAGGAAGTGGTAAAAGCCCGAAAAGTGCTGGCCGAAAAGCTGAAGCAGGAATTCGCCCAAAAATAGACTTGCCAGAGCGCCCAAAAACGGAGTGATATTTTTCATTTTATTGCCAGATTTTTGCTGTCAAATAAATTGTGCTTTTTTGCTTGAAAAACTAAAAAATGTAGTTTTAAAGGGCCATTGAAGACTTATTTTATGCCGTAATCGATTAGGCCGACTTAGGATTTCTCGATTTTTTTGCATCGAAAATTCGAGTTTTCATCGCGTAATCGATTGTCCGTCTTCCCAGCGCCTTTAAAATGCCACGATCACGGTTTTCCGGAGTTTACAACCCACTTTTTTATCGCGTAATCGATTCCCCGAATTTCATGGCGTGTATTTTTCGCCGAAATAGTTTAATTTTCAAAAATCTTCATTCCCAAAACCGCGCCAAAACCAAAACGAACAAATAAATCCAGCGAAAATTGGGGGGCAAAAACAGATAAATCGAGGATTCCTATACAACTAGCGAGGAAAAAAAGAAATTTTTGGGCAACCCAAAAAAAGAGAATGACAACGCGAGAAATGGACAGACACGCACACACGCAAAAAAACCTCGACAGACAAAGAGAAATTAGGGCTTATCGTCCGGCGTGTTTTTCCGGTTATTTCTTGCCGCCGGCCGGGGCGCAGTCGAGCTTGCCGCGCAAAATGTTGGCCCGCACCGAGATCAGGTCACGCCGTCGGCCGCCCTTCACCACCACCTTTAAAAGAGGGGAATTAGGGTTGTAACAAGCTTTTCTATCTTTCTCTCTCGCTCACTCTCTCTCTCACACGCTCTCTCGCCCTATTTTTCAAATTTTGTATTTAGGATTTAAAACTAGGGGTTTCGGGACTTTTACGAGTTTTTTTACCCAACCCTATCAAAAATGGCGTCAAAAGAAACGAAAAGTGATAAAAAGAAAGCCTAAAAAGAGAAAGAAGAATCGCAAATAAATGAAAACACACCTGCGAGTGCTCCTGCAAATTGTGGCCGACGCCCGGGATGTAGGCGCACACCTGAAAAGGTCAAAATTAGGTTGTAAAGTATTGAAATATCGAAAAAGCGAGAGAGAGAGATACCCACCTCGTTGCCGTTGGACAGCTTGACGATGGCGCACTTTCGGTTGCCGGAGTTCGGCTTTTTTGGGTGGCGGATGACGGCTAAAATCGCGAATTACAGTATGAAACTCCTCATTTACAAATAAAATTAAGGAGCACGTTTTTTGGAAATATTTCAGCTTTTAAAAACGATAATTCTATCCATTCGATAAAGCGAAAAATTCTGATAAAACTATAAATTTTCAGGAATCCTAAAAAGCGTATTTTGCGCAGAATTTCGCGCTCCATCGAACGAGCCGGGTTTCTCGTCTAAAAACTCCAAAATATCGCCTATAACGCCCTACAAATCACGAAAAAACGCACTCTTCAGCACGATGCCCCGGATGGTGTTGTAGCCGGTGATGGGCGACTTGTCGGCCTTCCGCGCCTTCCGCTTCGGCATCCCGTTCTCGTGCATGTACTGCAAAAAATAAATTGGTCGTTTTAACGTATAAAAAAAAGAGAAATCCGCTTCTTAGTTTTTCAATGGATAAAAAAAAGCTTCTAAATTTATTAAATTCAGAAATATACTAGAAAAAATATTGAAAAAGCTGTAAAATCACGTGAAATACTTAATTAAGCCTGTTCTAGCTAATAAAAACACGATTAACGATTTACGAGCAATTTTTAGCGGTAAATCGTCAAAAACCAGTCTATAAAACGTCTTGAAAAGCCTAAAAAGTCATTTCGAATCAAATGCAAATAATTCCGAATAGGCTACAAAACAGAAAACCCAATTTATCCCATTCTCATAAATAACTACACTTTCCAAGCTGGTTTCCCTAAAAATCTACGTAAACCGCAAGATTTACCTGCAACAAATTGTTGCGCATCGCCGGGGCGCTGGTGTGTATATTTGCGGCGTGCGTGGCGGTGGACGTGGTGGGCAGCGCTCGCAGCAGATTGCACATCTAGAGTCGGAAATAGAGAAAAACATGAAAATAAGCCTACCAGAAACGATCCACTGCCCGCGGCACGTCCAGCTATACTCGCGAGGCCGGCCAGCATTCCAAGAAGGTGGTGCTACCTGGAAAAGGAAGATTAGAGACGTGAAATTAGGATATAGATGAGGAAGTGGAGAACAAAACGATAGCAAGAATATAGAATTGGATTCGTAAATCGCCTGGAGTAAAAAATATATTTTTTTATTACTAAAATCCGACTTTTAGTGCAAAATCTAAAAGAAAAAAAGTTTTTTAATTACTATAACGATATCTTTGGATGAAAATGGAACAAAATCGATGTGCACAATCTAGATTTCGATTAGTAATGCGTTTAGAGTCAGAAATATCATTTTTCACGAACCAAACAAGCTTTAGAGCTGAAAATCGCCACAAAAAAGCATCTAACTGAAAAAGCGCAAAATCTAGCGTAAATCACGACTTTTCATTTACCAAAACGCGATTTAGAGCAAATAAATCAAAAGAAAAACGCTCTCAAAAGTCGAAAACTTAATAACGCCGTTTTGTGTCTAAAATAATTTAGCAAACCTAAAAACCCTTTCTAAGGTTTAAAATGACGCGCAAAACGTTGGCAAGCAATTCTAGGCTCGAATTTGGGTCTAATGCAGGCTTTTTGGCCAGTTTTTCAGCCTTGATGAAGCTTGTGGGACCCGTTAGGCCGGCTAATGCGCCCTCTCCTCGGCAACGGCCCCGGTAGCCAGACCGCGCCCTAGCAAACGGGCGCCCCAGCCTCCATTCCGCGCTCACAGTTGCCAATCTAAAAAGCGCAAAACGTTAAAGATTACAAAAAGCGGGTATCTAACCCAAATATTTCAGTAAAGCAACGCGTAACTCGTAACAAATATTTATCAAGCAATCTGAGCAAATAAATTATGAAAAAGTGTTCTTGTCGAAGGGGCTAACTTGTGGATCGTTCAGAATACGGGTGCTGGTTTACGGCGAAAATCCGCATTTCTGAATTCAACGGATGTGCCCGGCGCTTGGAAGACAATTTCTTCCCTTCTGACACGAACATCGAGAAGCTTGCCGTCATCTCGCTTTAGCTGGCCTCGAAAGATGCCGTTCGGGTCCACGGTCAGCTGCAGCCCTTTGATGAGAGATTGTCGAACGGCGGTCGCGCCCCATCGAACCCACAGCGTGTTGATCTTCCGTCTTCCGGCCATCCACTCATCGATGTAGTACAAAATCAGCATGATGCACTCTTTCAAGCAGGTTTGCATGCCAAAAGCCAGCGCCGGAGCGTATACTTGCTTCATTTCGTTTAGTTCGTCCAAGCGCACGGCGCCGATCGACAGCGAACCCTTCGGAAAGTTTTGGCCGGTCAGGAAGTGCATGAAAACGGCCGAGAAGACGTGCTTCGGCTTGAGGATGTCCTGGACGATTTCCTTATCCAGATAGACGGAATTGCCGTAGACATCTCGGTCGGGACATCCGCCAATCAGGAAGAAGTTTTCGCAGGTAAAGCCGGGCTTGACTTTCTTTGGCGGGTGTTTCTTTAGTTGATCGCCGGCCTCGTATACGAGAAAGTGTACATGCCTTCCGTCCAAGGCTGACGCATTTTTGATTGGGATACCCGGCGGGTAATCTGCTTCTTCCACGTTTTCCCAAATCGGCTCGTATTCATTGGGTGAAACAGCGAATTTTCCAGCCGTGTGGTGTAGGTAATTGATACGCACGCGCTTCAGCACATTGAATCGTCGATGCACTGGTGCGAGCTCCAGGAGCGTGACATTATCGAGCGGCCGGAGAATCTTCACCATCAACTCGTTCGGCAAATCGATCAGACCGCGAGCGTTCGGCACTTCGCAAACTCGGTCCAGATGGTCGATCTTGCAGTTTGTCAATAGAAGCTTGGCTTCGGCAGAAGTGTGGAAGTTGTAGTCGATGAAGTGGGTAACGTATGGTGGTCCGTAGCAGTACTGATTGGTGTCCACCTCGTGCCAGTGCTTCTCCGAGCGGCGCACCAGCTCCTTGACTCCCGGATGCGAATTGGCGAGCTGCAGAAGAGACGATGAATCCAGCAATCCGGCGATCCTGTTGAAGACGTTGGGCGGCAACTTGTGCAACGGGATTTCCATCTTTGGACACTTCGCCGGCTGGCCGGGCTTCGCAGGAGAATGGGCGCGCTTCATGGACGATACCTGGCAAATAAAAATTATAAATGCATCCGGCTTTCGGTTTTAAACGATAAGAGAAGCTGAGAAAATGGTATCATCTCAACAAGAAATTTTTGAGGGCTATTTCGGTTTAGCGGAACCATGTCTATCGACGGTGTGTTCCTCCTTCATTTTTTCTACTGATTCTAAGCTAGCTAAACGAGCTAAACCCGAATTTTTGGCCTCAAATCAATCCGAGGTGTTGTTTTTTGGGCTCAACGCGTCAAACTGCCCCCTACTAGCGATCGCTGGCAAGCCAAACTGAGTCCGCTAAACCGAAAAATCGCGGCGTCGGCGAATTTCATGCCTAGAAAAGGCGACAGTGCAACTGAAAATCAGAAGTTTAGCTCGCAAAGTTAGAGGAGAAACTAAATGATAAATAAAGCGAGCAGTATGCTAAGGAAATAAAGGGTTTTTAGAGCCCGGCCGCTGCGATTTATGGTAAATATTGTGCAGACAAAAATTTATTCAACAGTCTACAGTTTAACAAATACAAAAAATCCAATAAACTAGCAGCAACGCTAACAGAATCTTGTCGAAAATTGGCGCTTCCTGGCGGCAATGTCATTTCATCCGGCGTCGCGCGCTTCTTCTGCTAAAAAAAGATGAGCCGCTCCAACCATTAAAAATTAACAAAATTTCGTTGTTTATATTGTCTACTAAATTTTTTTCGCCTCATTCGAAACGCATCATTTTCACGTTAAAATCGTCATCGATTTCTATAATTTGTAAGCTAGCGTTTTAATAAAGGTTTTAGTGAAATTTAACTATACTGAAGTGGAAAAACAATCAAAAAACTCAGAACAAATTTTTGGCAAATTTTTGGTCAATAAATGTATTTTTTGGATCCTTTAAAATAAAAATTGGTAGTTTTTAGGTCATGAATAGTAAAAAAGCGCGTAGAGACACTTCCGCTCTTTATATTTGAAAAATTAAAAAAAAATTAGAAAAATTGATCCCCCGATAATGCAAAAGAACCGATTTTGAAGAAATATACTTAATTTTCTGTAAACTCCAGTTGTTCGTCATCCAGTGTGATTTCCAAGCCTAAAAAGCACGCAGTCCGTCACTGCGCGCTTTCCGTAGACGATAAATGTGGACAAATCGATCGATTGTCGTGTGTTTATCTACACGCAAAATGTTTTTGAAATGTGAGATCAACGGGGGGAAGAGAGGGTGGGCCGATATAGCGTTTTGACAAAGAAGAACAACATCTGTAACAAAATAAGGCACTGGACTTTTAACGGGGGGGGGGAGAGATTTTTGGCAGTTTTATTTTTATCGTTTTAAAGTTTTTGATCTATAAATTGCTAGAAAGTGACAAAAAAAATCCAAAATTTCAAGAATTCATCCCCCTCCGCTAACAGTCCAGAACCCAAAATAACAACATTTTTGCGCGACCTTTCAGCATGCGCAAAAATTTTTAAAGGCACTGGGAAGGGAGTTAGAGGGGCAGGCAGGCGATATGTAGTCGGAGTTTCGCTATGTCATTTTTTTGTAAATGGGAAAGACGCGGAAAATTAATTTTGAGGGGATGGGGGAGGCCGCAAAGTACAAAGTACACACCCGAGTGGAATTGTGGAGGTTTTTTGTTTGTATAAAACGAGGAACGGGTGACGACAACGTATAAAAGTGGAAAAAGTGAATTTTTGCGGTGGGGTTACGGTGTGGGAAAGACAAAAAGGGCAAAATAATGAAGGGGCGAGATTAAAGGGACCGGAAAGTGGAGTACAACCGATTACGCAATGTAATTTAAAGTTTGCAATCGATTACGCGGCGTAATTCTGAATCGATTACGCAACGTATTTCCAGCTTTGGAATCGATTACGCTAGCAAAACCTAAATCCAGAATCGATTACGCCACGGCATTCAACCGGCTCTCACTTCCAGGTCCCTTTAAAAGCCGGGAAAAATTAACGGGAGGGGCAAGAGACCGGGGGCTAACTAGCATGGGTTATTCGAGAAGGGGGCAGGGTATGGAAAGGGGGGGCAACTAGCAGAGATCATTGAGCCGAAATTCGGTCCAACAGCTCGTCCATCAGTGCATTCACGACGGCGTCCCGGCCTTGTTGGTCTTCTGCCACCGGCTTGGCGCGCTTGTCGATCGTCTCCGTCGCCGGGCCGTCTGCTTCTCTTCCATCCACCTCGCCCTCATCGCCACCATCGCCATTCACGGTGCCGGTGAAGCCGAAGCGCTGGCCGAGGTCAATGTTGAGGGCGACGCGCGGCTCCGGCGAGTTTTGGGCGCCTGAAAAATGAAAACTTTGGAGGGTAATGAGCAGAGATCATTTAGGAATTGTACAATTTCCGGGCTAGCTAGCAGAGCTAATTTGCGGAAAAGCGCTCACCATCACCGATCCGATCGCATCCGAACGATATCCGAAGCTTGAGCGGCAGCCGAGCGGGCGGCGCCTCGGGCTCCTCGTCCTCCTCGACGTCATCTGAAAATGGAAAGTTGAAGATGAGCAAAAATTCCGCAAATAATGGCTGCTAGCTTGCCCGACACGAAAAAATCACCTTCAAACTCCTCCTCCTCGTCGCCGTCTTCACGCTCTTCTACCCTAGTCCTGGGAATGATGAGACGCAGCTTGGGCACGGTTTGCTTCGGCGGACTGGGTACCGCAGCCCGACCGGCCACACCAGCTGGACGGCCACGGCCCCGCTTCTTCGTCAACGAGCCGCGAGCCGAGGGGGTCGCCTGGAAAAGAGGGGAAATTAGAAGGAAAAGCTCCAATTTACTTTCGAATGATTTTAAAGGGCCATTGAAGGCGGAAATCTTAGAAACACCACTTTAAAGGCCCGCTGAAGTCAAAAATCCACGAAAAATTGTAGTTAAAGGCCCATTCGAGGCAAAAATTGTTTTAATGCGACAAACCTGCGGCGTGTCCAGGCGGGCCTTCTTGGTGGTGGGGGCACGGATGGTGGGCGAGGGCTCGGCGGCTTCGGACGGGCCACGCTTCCGGCCGCCCAGCGATGGCGGCAGATCCGATTCGAACTGCAAAAAGCACAATATATTAGCTGAACGCTCGCAAATTCAGGATCAGTGCAGGTTAGAAGAGATCCTTGGGGAAGCCCAACATCCCTAAACAATCTCTGCTAGCCAGCCCAGATCGAAAAACGGTCCAAAACAGGCCAGCTGTGATCCTTGAGGAAACTCAAGCGCCTGAAAGAATTTCTTCTAGCATGCCTCGCTCCAAAAACTCACATCCTGGAACTTCTTCGGCGGCTGGTGCTGACGGCGTGGCAGGTGGTAGCCCGAGGGTGATTCTTGCGGAATTGGGGCAGCGGGTGGACGGGCTGGCGATTGCTAAAAAAATGGATTAGATCCGTTAAAACCCAAAAAACATACCGTAACCACTTTCGGGGGTGGGGCGGCCACGGCGATCGGCGGGAACTTGAGGATGAGCGGGGCCGGGGGTGGAGCAGCAGCTGGTGCTGGTGGAGCTGGAGGTGCCGGTTGAGCTTTTGGCCACGCGGGCAGCTTCAGGATCATTGGCGGGAACGCCTGAAAAAAATTCAATGTTTAATGATTTAAATAATTGCCTAAAAAAGGAAAGTACCCTTTCCTCAAAAACCTCTGCCAGCTGGCCTATTTCCCAGGCATCACCGCAAGCTGGCCCCTCCTTTCAGCAAAGAATCTCTGCTAGCCTATGTTTCCCTAAGAATCTCCGCAAGCTAGCCCCCCATTTCTCAAAGAATCTCTGCTAGCTGGCCCCCAAAAATTTGCATACCTGCGGCTTCTCGACGAACTTCTTCTTCTCCTTCGGCGTGGCCGGGGTGGTGGGCGTGGCGAGGGGCGGGGAGAGATTCCGGGGGTTTTGGCCTCGATTCGCGCGAGCCGGGAGCACCATCGGGGCCACGGGCGGCACGTAGGAGGCACGCTGAAAGAAATAAAGTTGAAATTCCTTAAGGGCCTCTGCTAGCCTGCCCGAATATGGACAATTTCCCCAAGGTTTTCTGCTAGCCTGCCCAATCCCCACAAAAATTTCCTCAAGAATCCACGCTAGCCTGCCAAAATTTAAGCAATTTCCTCAAGGTTTCCCGCTAGCTCGCCAGTATCTGGAAAACTTCCTCAAGCTTCTCTGCTAGTTTGCCCAAAAAAATTCCTGAAGGCCCCCCTGCCCAAATCTAGAAAAATTTCCTCAAGAATCCACGATAGCCTGCCAAAATTTGGAAATTCCCCCAAGGTTTCTGCTATTCCCCTTCTTGAGAAATACACCCTGATGACCTTCTTGGGGGCGGCGCTTGGCGTGGTGGGGGTGGCCGGCTGGCTTAGGGGGGCTGGCGGCGGCGAGCGGGGAGAAGCCGCGCAGCTGCCGCGCCACGTCGTCGTTGATCGCCTGCCCGATGGAGGCGATCGCCGGGGAAAGCTCGTTCTGAAAAAAACGATAATTTTATATTTTTTTAAATGAACAATTTTGATTTTTTTAAAACTCATACATTTAAAAATACCGTTCCGGAAGCAAAAAACGTGTTTTTAAAACGCTAAAAAAATGCAAAAATTTGCTTACCGGATCGTCGACGACACTTCCGCGCCTCGAGGCCGCCGCGCCGCCCTTCTTCGGCGGCCGTCCGCGTTTCTTGGCCGGCACGGCATTTGACGTCGTAATCGGTTGTCCCGGCCCCGGAAGCTGCGCATTTGATGGCGTAAACGGATGGTGGAGCGGCGTGCTGCGGCCGGAGTTTGTGGCCGACGAGGCGATCAGCGGCGAGATCATCGGCTTTGTGGGCAGTTGCGGCGACTAAAAATTGGATAAATGTGTTTAAAAAAAGCTAGAATTTTGCAGAATTCCCCAAAGATTCCTGCTAGCGTGCCGGCCTGGAAAAGCAGAAAAATCTAAATCAACTTCGCTAAAAGTCGTCTAAATTCTGCAAAAGCCAGTATTTTCCAGAATTCCTCAAAAATCCCTGCTAGCGTGCCGGCTTAACAAGAAAAAACGAAAAATTTACATTCGTCCAGGTATCGGCAGCTCCGGTCATCGAATGGACGGGCGGGGCGGACATTGGCGGCACGGGCAGGGCCGGCGAGTTCATCGGCGACGACACGTCGAACGAGGTCGGCTGAAACCGGGGGAATTTACCAAGGGTTATCGAGTTTTGAAATTCCTAAAGGATCTCTGCTAGATTAGCCTCTTTCTAAAAAACCGCGCGTAAAAAACGTTGCAAAAGCGCAAAAATTTCGGCATTTTTGCTCTGCAACCTCAAGAAGTTCGGCTAAAAATGGAGAATTTAAACGGCTTTATCGATTTTCTGAAATTCCCAAATGATCTCTGCTAGCTGACCCCTTCCCCGGAAATAGCCGCATCAAAAAAAATCGCCAAAAACGCCGAAAAGCAAGAATTTTGCCCCAGAAGCGTCAAGAAAGCATTGGGAAATCCAAATCTGTCTCAAAATTTCCCCAATAATCCCTGCTGGACTCCCTGGCCCCCACCCTTACCTTCATGATCTTGATGCGCAGCACGGGGGCCTTCAAAGTGTCGGGGTGCTCCTGGTCGGCGTCCCGTTCGAGCATCTGGATGGAGACCTGCGTGTAGGAGGTGTCCACCGTCAGCGGCAGGTTCTTGCGCACACGGATCGGGGCGACCAGCGCCGTCCGGGGGTCGGGTAGGATGCCTATAAATGGGGGTTTTCAATAAAAATCTACAAAACTACAAAATATTAGCTGGAAAAATGTCAAAAAAACATTTATAAAACTCTAAGATAAAAAATAAGCTCGAAAACTGACCCAAACTCCGCACATCGGCGCCCATAAAATCCGGGAAATCGTCGACCGGGATCGGGGGTTCGGCGACTGGCTCTGGCACCGGGGCGAACGGGTCGACAACTGAAAAAAGGAGGTTACGGGGGTGCTAGCAGAGATTTTTTTAGGAATCTTATTACGCCATAAAATTCTCCCCCTAAAATTTTGCATTCAAAACGAAATCAGGCGCTTTTTATGCAAAAAAAAACCCCAAAGAAACTCTGCTAGCACGCCGAGAAGATTTTAGTCAGTTACGCGACGAAGCCTGCAAAATTATAGCGAGACTTTCACAGAAATCCTATTCGAAAGCGATTCCGAAAGCGTTTCTGCTAGTTTGCCGTGAAAATTTGAGCCAGTTACGCTATGAAATTCGTCAAAACTGAGCCTAGCAGAGAGGCCTTTAAAAAAAGCCCGAATTTGAAATTTCCTAAGCTCCAAAATTTAGCTTCGGACGTCAAATTTCAAAATTTTAGCGAGGCGAACTAGCAGAAATCCTTTGGGAATCCATTACGCCACGAAATCGCCCCAAACTCACAGTTCAATTTCTGGCTGTAGAGCGGCGGCGCCCAGGAGGGGATGTGATCCGGGAGAGCAGTCACCGGCAAGGCGCCAGGCACGAGAGGACGAGCCGAGAAGCCTCGATTCGAGCACGAGCCGAGCGGGGGAGCCTAAAAAAAGCGTCATGAGGCCAGTGCAAGCTAGCATGGATTTTGAGGAAACTGCTCAAAAACGCACCCTGGGCACGGTCCTTTTGACGGCTGTCTGAAGGGTGGCGTTGACATAGGCCGACGTCTCCATCTCGATGCCCTTCATTTCGTGGAAGGCCTCCTCGGCGTCGAAGATGGTCGCCTGGGTGCGGCCGCCCTGCTCGGTGATGTTGTGCAGCTTGAGGCAGAAGGTCTCGAGGAAGCGGATCGACAGCGAGGAGAGCGTGTCGAGGGAGGAGCCCTGGCAGTGGGTGAAGCCGAGGTTGTCTGAAAAGGAGGGGGATTATGAGGGCAGGCTAGCAGCGATTTTTTGGGGGAATTTGAAGGCAGAGGCAGCCTAGCAGAGATTTTTTACAAAACAAAAACGCACCAACAAGCGCCGCACAGGCGAGCGCCATCGCGCGCTTTGCGCATTCCGCGGCGCCATCCGGAAGCGGTGGGCCAGCGGCGGCGAGCGGTGGCGGCGGGCTGGCCGGGCAGGCGAACGCGACGCTCTTCGCCTTCTTGGATTTGTGCTTCTTCTTGTCATCTGAAAAAGGGGGTGATAAAAGCTCGTCGCTTGGCAGCTGGTGGCCAGCTAGCCGAGACAATTTGCGGAAAGGCGTACCGAGTCCTGGTCTTCGCGGCTGGCTCAGACTCGTGGGGCATCGCATCGGCAATTGTGCATTAAAGAAGTGGGGACCAATGGTTGGCGGCTAGAAGGAGACGCTCTCGCGGAATCGAATTCCTGCAAAAAAAACGGATAGAGGAAGTTTTAAAAGCGAGAAAAATCTTCGAAACGGTCGAAACGAAGAGAACAAACCAAAAAAACAAATACCCACTTTTTCTAACCCTAAAATCACTCAAAAAAAAACTTTTTGACCAATTTTTGAACGCTAGAAAACGCAGACATTAGAAATAGCGAATCGACTACTTTTTTAAACATCGAAAAGTGATTCGAAAGGATCGAAATGAAGCGAATAAGCCGAAAGAAACAATATATTACTCCTTGAAAGCCAAAAAAATGTTCCCAAAACTTCTAAACTAACTTTACAGCGCTAGAAAACGCAGGAAATGCTTTTAAACAACAAGAATTCTACTTGGAAATCACGAAAATCGGGCAAAAAAATTAGGGAATCCTAAAAGTTATGTAAGACTGCTCAATACACGTCAAGAAAAAAAGCCAAAAAACGCGCAAAATTTCTCAGAAAGCGCAGTCGATCCCTCAATCAATATTTTACAATAAAAATAGCAGAGAAATATATACAAAAATTTATTATGATCGTTAAAAATTCGATTTCAGGCAAAAATCGCGCTTTGAAGAACACTTACGCGACCAAATTGGTGCTGTGCATTGGCGCGCTACGTTGCCCCCGGGCTCAACGAGGCCAAAAATCGGAAACTTTACAACCAAAAAAGGTAATAAAAGTGGAAAATTAACGGAAATTGCGCTGTTTTTTGGTTTTGAAGGTTCATAGGGCGGTTAGGCATCGAAAATGACCGAAAAAAATGGGCCGAAAAGCTTCAGTGGGGCTGAAAATGAGCGCCAGAAGGTCTGGAACCAAAAAATGTGCTGAAATTGGCGTCTATAGGTATCAAAATTTTACTTTATAGGAATTGTTATAACAATTTAAGAAACTGGAAAATGTTTAGAAAAAAATTGTGTTCAGGAAAGCGCTAAAAACATCAACTTCTCGAGAAACGGAAAAAAAATTGGGTAAGCCTATCGATATGGCCAATTTCCATGGTCGACCTCTAAGCCTAAGCCTAAGCCTAAGCCTAAGCAGCCTAAGCCTAAGCCAAGCCTAAGCCTAAGCCTAAGCCTAAGCCTAAGCCTAAGCCTAAGCCTAAGCCTAAGCCTAAGCCAAGCCTAAGCAAAAATTTGCATTAAAAACGCTGTAAATTCAAAAGAAAATGGACTCCCGCCTTAGCAAACGTCATCATAAAAAGTGGGGGCCGCCCGGGTCGAGGGGGGAGTGCCGGTGTAGTTTGTAGCCTAGGGGAACACAACTCCCGCCAATCGCCCCAGCCGTTCCTTCGATTTCTGGAGCTCAAATGGCTTTCAAAGAATCTCTGCTAGCTTGCCCCTCGATTCCGCAATGATCTCCGCCAGCTGGCCTTCGAAAATCCCCCCTCAAGATCGTCCTCCCTAAAATCGTTAAGAATCCTGCTAGAATGCCCTGGAAAATCCTCAAAAATCCCTGCTAGCCTACCCCGTAATTCCTCAACAATCTTTGCTACACCTCCTCATTTCCCCAAGGGTCGCTGCTAGCCGGCCTCGGAAAAGCTTGAAAAATCCCTGCAAGCTGGCCGTGACCATCCTCAAAAATCTCTGCTAGCATGCTATGGAGAATCGGCGTAAAGGGCAGCACGTCTTTGTCAGAGCGCTCCAAAAAAAGGGACGCGCCATTCCGCGCGTGGACAAAGAACGGACGGCGGAAAACCGGGGGGATTTGGGGGGAGAGGAACGGCCCTTTCTTTCGTGAAATCCGCGGAGATGGATCCGGGACAAAGCGGGCAAAGGGGCAGGCTAGCAGAGATCTTTTTAGGACGGAATTTGGGATTATGGGATTTTTGGAGGCGGCCGACAAGGCAAAATACCGACAGCCGAAATGCCGACAGAAAATACCAACCAAAAATACCGACAGCCAGAATCTCGACAAGGCAAAATCCCGATAACTGAAATTTCGAGTTCTACGAGTACGACTGAATCTTTTAGTTGTCGGCATTTTGGATGTCGGGATTTTAGTTGTCGGCATTTCAGTTTTCGGGCGTTTTTCGCTGTCGAGATCTCGGTGTTTACCCTATTCTCGGGGGGCCAACTAGCAGGGATTCTTTAGGAAACCCAAATTTTCTAGAATTCCTCTTGGCTGGCTGCCAGAAACGTCAGAAAAAAAATTTATAAACAATCGCCGCTAGGTGTGGCGATTTCGCAATGCTCCAAATGACGCGGTAGGGCTAGAAATCCGTAGAAATCGGCAAGAAATTCTCGTGCGCCCTTTAAAGGACCGCAGAAGCCGAAAACCTACCTGGAAAGCCGTATAAAAGTTCCCAAAAACGTAATTAAAACCGTTAAAACCGGCATGTCCATTTTTTAACGAGCCGTAGAAGCCCAAAATCCAAAATAAAAGCGATTTCGCAATTGGTGGAAAATTGCCAGGGCCTCAAAATGGTCAAAGAGGCCCAGAAAATACACGAATTCGTCAAAAAATCGCTTTTAAAGGGCGATAGAAGCCCGCAATCGAAAAAAAACGCGATTTCGCAATCGCTGGAAAATTGTCAAAAATCTTCTCGATCATGAAAACCGTCAAAAAGCGGCAGAAAGGCCAGGGAAAGCCTTCAAAAATTCACCGGGCGAAAAGCGACAGTCCTGGCTGGGGCGGCGTCAAAAAATTCGTTCGTCTATCGCTCGCTCTGTGTGTGTGCTGCGGCGCCCCCAAAAAAAAGCACAGAAAAAGGCAGAGAGAGAGAGAGAGAGAGAGAGAGAGACGCAGAGCAGAGAGAGCTGCTGCTGTTGGCTGGCTGGCTGGCTGGCCGGGGCGGGGGGGGTGGGAATGAATGTGCGCGCCAAAGGGACCGAGTGCCGGGGCAGGACCCCCCACTCCCTCTCTCTCTCTCTCTCTCTCTCTCTCTCTCCCGCAAGCTCCGCCTCCCCTTGGCATGGCGCCCCGTCTATCCACCCTGATTTCACTGGACTCTCCCGTTTCCCGGCCTCTCACTCTCGCCCTCTCCCCCCTCCATGGCTGGCCGGATGCCAATGGGCGGCTATAGACTACAAGACACACGATTAGGCCAGGGAAATAGAGGGTTTCGGCTCCTGAAGAAACTCTGCTAGCTTGCCTAAGCCTAAGGCTAGGCCTAAGTAAAGCTTAAGTCAAGCCTAAGCCTAAGCCTTAGCCTAAGCCTGAGCCTTAATGAAGTCTAAGTCCAAGCCAAAGCCCATCATCCTCTCCAGCTCCCCAAAGAATCTCTGCTAGCTGGCCCCAGGCACTACGCTTGTGTGCTAGCTACACCTGCCCGGTCTGGCAACCCCTTTGAGGGGCCAATCAAGGGATTATACCCCCTGTGGCCCGGATCCCCCCCCCCGTTTCCGGCCACTCAAATAGCCGTCTCCTAGCAACCATATTACACGATGGATAGACTACCGTAACCACACGGTGCTGAGCGGTAATCACCGGGGGGGGGGGGGCAGGTGGTAATTTGGGGAGCCGACAATCAAAGAAACCCTGCTGGCCTGCCCTCCATTTCCGCAAGGATCTCTGCTAGCCTGCCGCTCCAATTCCTCAAAGAATCTCTGCTGCCTGCCCTCCATTCCCAACGAATCTCTGCTAGCCTGCCCCTCCAATTCCTCAAAGACTCTCTGCTAGCCTGCCCTCCAATTCCTCAAAGACTCTCTGCTAGCCTGCCCCTCCAATTCCTCAACGAATCTCTGCTAGCCTGCCCCTCCAATTCCCCAAGAATCTCTGCTAGCCTGCCCTATGGAAAACACAAAAAGTACCGTATTCCGGCAATCACGAGACGCGTTTTTCTGGCGATTCGACCGGAAATTCGGGGCGAGAAGCGGATTTGTAGTCAACACGAGCTTGAGAAAAAGCCAGGCTGCCTGGATCCCCGGGGAGCGGGTGGGGGGTACGGTACGGTAGGTCGGCCGCCGGCCAACTTCATGCGCCAAAAAGAAGAGAAAGCAGATTCCGTCCCCGAAAATAGGCTTTTTACAATCGATTACGTCATGAAACTCGGTGATTTGGATGCGTTTCAGGAGGTTCAAAATTTATGCAAAATCGCTTAACATTAACGATAAAAACAACAAATGGAAATCACAGCATGGCCCGTCAATGCTCATTTACATGGCGTCATCGGTTGGGCGTGGCCACAGGCGGCGTAGTGGCGGCATCGTTTCATTGCGGTCCCTCTGAAGGAAAATAAGGGATGGGAATGAGCAAAAAAAAACCGCAAAAATCAATTGATCGAAGGAATTGGTGCCGACCATCCCCGGGGGCCCAATGGTTAGTAGACTTTTTTTCAAATTTTTCGACCCGGGGCAAACCCCCCGCGGCAGACTTTTTGCTTTTTTTTCGAAACTTTTTTTAAAACGGGTAATTGGCGGTCGGAAGCGAGAGAGAGAGAGAGAGAGAGAGAGAGAGAGAGAGAGAGAGAAACGTACCGTATTCGACTGTAATATTTGTGCGTAGACCTGCCATGGCGACGCGTAGTTCTGGGCTATAATCAAATTGGCCGGGTTGGGGGTGGAGGGGCGGTGTAGAATCCCAGGGGTTGGCAGATCGGCGGCAGCGGGGAAAAAGAAGATTTCTCTCTTCTTCTTCTCTCTTCTTTCTTTCTTTCCCCTCTCTTTCTTCCTCTCCTCTCCCCATCTTTTTTACCTGAACATCTTTGGGTGCACGTCCATCACCGCACGTACAGCCTTCATCATTGTTGCATATTTGGCAGCCAGCTCGGGCATCTCCACCTGGTCATTTTTTGCTAGTTTCTGATGGCTTGCCGGTAATCGTAGTAATTAATAAGAATCCCTAATCAATTTTTTGGTGCAGTTTGACTAGATTCTAGGTGCAAAACAATAAAAAGTCGCCTAAAGGCGGGTTTTTTGGGAAATTAAAATTTTTGGTGCAGTAACCCCAAAAACCCAACCCAAGCCAACCTCTCCTAAGCCTAAGCCTAAGCCAACCTAAGCCTGCCCGTTTAAGCCTGCCAAGCCTAAGCCTGCCAAGCCTAAGCCTGCCTGCCTGCTTCCAAGCCTGCCTAAGCCTGCCTCCAAGCCTGCCTCCAAGCCTAGCCTCCAAGCCTGCCAAGCCTGCCTCCAAGCCTAAGCCTAAGCCTAAGCCTAAGCCTAAGCCTAAGCCTAAGCCTAAGCCAGCGAAAACACCTTATCCCAAATCCTCGTCTTTCCTTTCATATGGAATTCTTGGCCGCGTCTCTGTATGTCAACAATGACCAGACGACGTCCATCTTCCCTCTCGATCCTCGGCTATAATCTCTCGTCTTGATCGACAAATTATCAGCCGGCCTACCGCTTGAATAATAGCTTCGAATAGTTGCTGAATGGTCGGAAGAGCGTCGATACATTCCGCCTCATTTTCATAGCATTGCATCAGACGCACCACCGGGCAGTTGATCAACTGAAAAACAGAAAAAATAGCACAACCGAAACCGGTGGTCAAGTGGTTAGTGGGCCGGCCCGCCAATCTGACCACCCGGGTTCGACTCCCGGCCTCGGCAACGATTGCTTATTGCTCCAAACTTTTGGAATTGGCTATCTGGCAGTCAGAAAGTCAGAGAGAGATAGAGAGAAAAAGATAGATAGAGAGGTGAGAGAGCGAGATAGAGCGAGAGAGGTGAGATAGAGCAGCGAGAGTGGGGAGAGCAGAGAGAGAGCGAGAGAGTGAGATAGAGCGAGATAGGGTGTGAGAGAGTGAGAGAGAGCGAGAGAGAGAGAGAGCGAGAGAGTGTGAGTAGAGCGAGAGAGAGTGAGAGAGAGCGAGATAGAGCGAGAGAGAGTGAGATAGAGCGAGATAGGGTGTGAGAGAGCGAGAGAGTGAGATAGAGCGAGATAAGAGATGAGAAGAGCGAGAAGGGTGTGAGAGGCCCTACCTTTTGGAAATCCAAATAGATGTCGAGATATTCTTGGGCCAAAATTTGCTCGACGTTCCCTAACGGTGCACGACAGCTAATTGAGGACCGTCTACCTGATCGGGCTTCAATCCAGGCCACATCCAAGAATCCATCTCGAAATACCTGTAAATTCTCTCTCGCACACCCCTCTCTCTCTCTCTCTCTCTCTCTCTCTCTCCCTGTCCCTCTCTCTCTCTCTCTCTCGCTCACCTCTCTCCCAACCTAGTCTCAGGCCCCAATTCCGGATGTATTGCCAGATTCCCGCGACAAAACATGGGCAACGCGGTAAGTTGCGGTGGAGCCTAAGGTACCAAAAACATTCCGGAATCCCTCCGCCTTCCACATACCTGTGCCGGGTAGAATTCACGACATCGAACGCCACGCGTCAATTTGTCGAGCAATCGAGATTGCGCATCGCTGCCTCCGGGCATTCTACAACAAAAAGGGGAGGCTTAGCCGGCGAGACAACCCGGAAAAATAGAGGGTGAGAGAGAGCGGGAGAGAGAAAGCGATAGAGAGGGATAGGAGGGATAGAAGAGGAGGGAGAGCGGGAGAGAGCGGAGAGAGAGCGGGAGAGAGCGGGAGAGAGAAAGAGAGAGAGAGAGCGGGAGAGAGCGGGAGAGAGAGAGAGAGATCGTGAGAATTACCTGAGGGTAATGTTCCGCTCGTAGGAATCCTCTCCTGGTGGGGCATCGACCGAGCGGGTTTCGCTGTATGCCAATGAAAAGTCTCGGTCTATAGTTCCTTCCCTGTCGAGCGAAACGCTGACGCTAATTGATGGCAACTCGGGTGTCCCATTAAAAATGAACAGCAGCATGCCGGCGTCCCGTTGGATCCCGCCCGGAAATGACTGTAAACAAATGTGCTTATAAAATCTGGTTCTTTCGCATTATCGGGGGGGGGGACCAACTTTTTCCCTGGCGGTCCTTAATTGGATATCAAGTGTTTCTACATTGTGTTTAATACGTTTTCAACTACACTTAGAGTCGAAAAACTGTCAAAAAAGGTTTGAAAATCGTTTGGCCAGGTCGAAAATTTGATCATTTCGGGACGAAACAACTCAATTTTTCGGCCTAATATCATTTTTTTTTTGAATAAAATGTGTAACCTTTTTATACCCGCGGATCGGGCAAAACAATACGCAGACGTATACGCTATTTGTTAAGAAACTCTAGGACAAAAAGTTGGCCAAAAATCGGCCATTTTTCGTCGAAAAATCGAGAGTTTTGGCATTTTCCTTAAAATTTTGTACAGATTTGACGCTTAGGAATCGGGAAAAAAACCATCTACGAGTCTAATTTTCGAGTTGCTGACCCATCCCCGTTTCCTCCTTCCGCCCCCGTTAATGCGAAAGAACCGCAAAAATTAGCAAAGACGACTGCACAGACCGCAAAAAAACCCTTGTAAATGGCTTACCGGCTCGGTGCGGCAGCGAATATTCTCGTAGCGCCCGTCGATGAGGAACGCCGCGGCCGGCAATCTCGCAAATCGCTGCAATTGCGTGGAAAAAGGCTGCGCAAAACCGACAGGGTGCGCCAGAATTTTGTTCCAAATGGCGGCCAGGAAAAACGCCCCGGCATTTGGCCAAGTGACTAGCGGCGGCTGCCAATCTGGTGACCCGGGTTCGACTCCCCGCCGCGTAGGGGCTTTTGCTTTTTGCTCCAACTTGCGGTCTCGAGTAACAGGCAGCCAGGAAGCCGATCGCCGCTCCTAGAATCTAGCCTTGCACCGATTACGCAACCAAATAGTAGGGGGGCGGGGGCTGGATGGTCATTGATGGTCTACCTGGGTGGTTCTTCGCAGAAGGCGCTTGTCCCGAAACTCTAGATGATCGTGGACGAGACGCTGCACACAATCCGGCAATTTCGCATACGCAAATTGCACGCCAACCATCCGAACTTTACAGATTTGACTAAAAAAATACAAAAGTTATCGATTTCGGCCATATGGCCGATTTTGGTTAGAGTGCAGTTTACCCCCCCCAGCCCTAACTTTTCAGCCATACGTCCTATTAATGCGTTGAGTATCTCAAAATGTTCGCCGTGGTCGAATTACTATAAAAAAGTTGTTTTCTTGCGGCGAAAATTGCTAAAAAATTTTTTACAAGATTTTGAAAGTTGAAAAGATTAAGCCGCTATGCTTCGATGTACTAGGAGTCTAAAACTCAAATATTTCTATTTTCCGCTATTTTTTTCGGCTCAAACGTACTGTAGGCTTATTCTCCAAAGCAAGAGCTACATTTTGGTACTATTGACAACTCTGTACGTCAAAAGATAGCCGAGATACGAAAACTCACTTTGGAACAGCAAAAATTAACTAAAGAAAACCCAGACTTATAATTGTTATAAAAATTTTTCTAACAATTTTGATGTAAGAAAACAACTTTTTTATAGTAATTCGACCACGGCGAACATTTTGAGATACTCGGCGCATTAATAGGACGTATGGCTGAAAAGTTAGGGCTGGGGGGGGTAAACTGCACTCAAGCCCCGATTTTTGGCCAAAATGTCACATGGCTTTAGAGGGTTTTCACCAAGGCGGGGAATTCGATTCGGGACCCCCAGCCTGTCTTCTGCGGAATTTCGCGCTGATTCCGAATATGTGTTCGCAAGTTGCGGAAGGGTCTGATTGCCAAACGTTTCTTTCAAAAAAGGATTTCAGAACGTCGTATGTTAATTATCAAAACCAGCGTAAAATCAACATTGCCGTGTGTGTGTGTGAAAATGGTCAAGAGAGAGAGAGAGAGAGAGAGAGAGAGAGAGAGCGCCACAGACGTTTGCGGGAAAAGCGGGAAAAGTGGGCGGGGCCTTGATGCCTGAGGGGCCGTTCGGAAGGGAGAGGGTCATTTGGGGGCCAATTCAAATAGACGGTGGATTGCTTCGCTAGTAGCGTTGTGTCTCTCTCTCTCTCTCTCTTTCTCTCCCACACACTTCTCGATAGGCTTTTAGATGATGGTTGCCGTCCATTTTGAGTATGCCAAATTGCCAGATCGTCTACAGCGACTTGTCCATGACCATCTAGAATTTGGTGTCAAGCTCCGCTTACGCCGCGCCAACCAGGTCAGCATTCGTTTTTCCAACTTTCCGCCTAGTTTCAATAACGCAAAAGCCTGGATCAAACTCGGGGAGCCCGAACCGAGCCGGACTAGGAATTGTCTGAACATTTGCACACGGATAGAATCGACCGCGCTGAGCATCACCTCGTTCTCCAAATTTGCTACTGATCTTTAAACCGTCACTGTCACTTTGAAAGTGACTCTTTTCAAAAGTCAAAAACTTCACACTTCGAATTCACACCTTTATTTTTGATCTTCCCGGCCGATTTTTGAAAAGCAAATCTATGGCCAACGGGTGCGAAAACTGACACTAAAACGTCATTAGCTCGAGTTTTGTGGGTCAGTGGCGAAGTCGGAGAACGGGGGTGATGCTCAGCGTGGTCGATTCTATTTGTGTGCGAATTTTCAGCCAATTCTGAGGGTGGGTTTGTTCGGGCCCAGAAAAAGGGCCCCATCCCCAAGTATCGTCAATTTTTTTTGCCAAATTTTTGAGTTGGATAGTGGTGGTCAAGTTATAGCAAAAAGACTTTTTTTTACGCGGTTCTTAACAGTTCTTTTTGGAATTTACATCGATTTGCATCGACTTCCGGTTCGCTTTTTTGCTTAATATCGGTGGTGGGTTTGCGTTACAAAAATTGTTGAAATCAACGGTTATTTCGCTAACTTTTATCAGCAAAAAAATCTCTAGGGGTAAAGCAGGCTTGCCGCTTCATTTTCACTTAGTATTCGAAGGGTCGATGTCGACGAAAACCATATGAAAAACGGATAATAACGTTTATTTTCGTGGTATCTCGAAGATTACTGTAGCTGGCGGGCTATAAATTTATGCTATAGTTACCCCCGAAATTTATTGCAGCTATTTTCGACGTTGGCCGCCGAAGACTTCCTCTGTGACGGACGATACCAGAAAATGCGCTGCCACACCCAGGGGGTAATTCGCTCAGGTTTTCAACAACTCTTCCAGCTGTCATAGAACCGATCTTCAAGCTTTCGAATTTGCATCTCAAAATAATGGCAGATTTTTCAGCAACATTTTGCAATTTTGCAATTTTTCTGGCTGTTTTTCCAGTTGCAAGATGGCTAAATTTTACTGAATCTTGTTGAAAAAAACCCGGCCATCTGTCTCAGCGCCTTTAAAATTAGTTTAGCTTCAGCCTGGGCTTCGGCTTACAAGGAGACGTTTTTGAGTGTCGTCGGGATTTAGGCCTGGGACTAACAAGGAGTCGTTTTTAGGTGATATTGGAGTTTTTGAACGAGACCTAGCTAGTTCGATAGAAAAAATAATTTTGAACAAGATGTCGTTTTCCAAATCTGCTAACCGTGTACGCTGTTCAATAAAAATTAATTTTAATGAAAAAACCAGGGTTGAAAAGCCGCTTCGCGACTTTTCAACCCTGGCCCGTCTGATCCGAAGATATTCTGCACTTTGCATATTTCTTCACGAAAAATGAAAAACATCCCCTTCTGTCCCCTAATATAGGCTTTCGCCACTTCCGGCGCATGCAAATTGTTTCCTAACAAAGAGGGAGACCCGGATTTTCATAAAAACTTAATTTTAATGTCGAAAATAGCACTTTTTGTAAAATCTGTTATGTGTCAGTCGTGTCATGACCATTACGCACCTTTGGCGTATCAAACATACCCGTAACTTCCTCCCTATTGAGATACGACTGGAACATAATGACGGAAGTTGCATGCAAAGTGGCACACACACACACACAAACACTATTTTTTTATATATAGTAGGATAGTAGGATTCCCGGACGTCAGGCTGCGACCCATGGATCAGGCCCGGGACATAGCCCACAGCGCGAACCAGCATCCGCATGAGATCGTGGCCTAGTGGATAGTGCCGGCGCCTATCAAACTTTTGCAAAATTATGCCCAGGGTTCGGAACTTATTGTGATTTATTGTCTTGCTTTTTGGTTTTTCATGCCATTCAAATCGAATTTGGCATTATCGAGCAAAAAGCAAAAGAGTTTTACTAGCGAGGAGTCGAACCCGCTGGCAAAAAAAGACAAAAACTTATGAAGCAAGCTCACTACCAATAGGCCAGGTGGTCATGGCTGGAGGGAGGCCTAAAGGGGGCTATGTTGACGCGCACCCAAAGCGCAGAATCTGCGGATCAGGCGGAAAATGATGGTTAGAATAATGATTTTCAAATTAATTTTTATTGAACAGCGTACACGGTTAGCAGATTTGGAAAACGAAATCTTGTTCAGAATTTTTTTCTCTATCGAACTAGCTAGGCCTCGTTCAAAAACTCCAATATCACCTAAAAACGACTCCTTGTAAGCCTATTTTGTGCAAAATTTTACGCTGATCCCGAATATGGTAACCGTTTTGGCGTAATAGCGATTTCTCGAAAGTTATGAACGATTTAAACCACAAAACAGCCCAAAATCGGCTACTTCCAATAGTCATAAAAGGCTTCGGAATAGGTTTACAGATAGTGCATCTTGTTCAGAAAAAAATTCTCTATAAAATAAGTTGCTTAACTCAAAAATGTTGGAATTTTCAAAATTTTTGTAAAATTAGGGGTCAAAATCAAATAAATTATCAAATTTTTCTAACTTTTGAATGATTTTGGAAAAGATGGTACATTTTATAGAGAATTTTTTTCTGAACAAGATGCACTATCTGGTTTTGTCTAAAACCTATTCCGAAGCCTTATGACTATCGAAGTAGCCGATTTGTGTTTGAGGATTTAAATCGTTCATAACATTCAGAAATGGCTATTCCGCAAAACGGTTACCTATTCGGAATCACTAAAATTTGCAAAAATAGCTAGTCCCATGTCAAAGTCCCGACGACACTCAAAAACGTCGCCTTGTTAGTGTTATAAAAGTTTCGCGAAAAATTACTTAGATCACTTTAATTACGAAAATTTTGGAATATAAAGAAATACGATACGTTGGCAGCCATGGCCGGATGACGTG
Source organism: Mesorhabditis sp. LJ9110 (assembly GCA_038088335.1). NCBI lineage: Eukaryota > Metazoa > Nematoda > Chromadorea > Rhabditida > Rhabditidae > Mesorhabditis > Mesorhabditis sp. LJ9110. The sequence goes on along the minus strand of JBBGBA010000016.1, from coordinate 124,020 downwards.
AACACCGGAATTCGGGTGCATATTGCCGATGGGACCGTCGATCAACGCCATCTACCATGGATCATCATCTCCATTACACGCGACAAACGCGGGGCCATCTACCCTGACTTTGCGTGCAGCTACAGCGACGCGTCCAGGCCGATCGACACGCCTCAGGGGAAGGGTCACTACACGAAGGAAATTGCCCTCAGGTACGGGATATCGATATCTCATCTCTTACTCTATATCTCTCGCTGTCTCTGTCTCGCTCTCTCTCCCCCCTCTCTTTCTCTCTCTCTCTCTCTCTCTCTCTCTCTCTCTCTCTCTCCCCTCTCTTTCTCTCTCTCTCCCTCCGAATCTGAGAGCTTGCAGCCAAAAAAAATAAGAAGTCAGCCGCGGCCGGGCCGCTAACCATTTGGGGCACGGCTTTTTTGGGGTGCTGACTGGCTCTTCGAAAATTGGTTTCTGTGGCTCTACACCCTCCCCTGTCTATAGAATGCCGGCGGGGAGCCCGGCCCAATTGCGCCTGCTCGACAGATTGACGCGCCGTGTCCGATGTCGCGAATTCTACCCGGCTGAGGTATAGCAGCGGCACCTGTTCGATCAATAATCCTTGCAATCTAGGCCTCGCCGCCGTTCACCACATTGCCATGCTTCGCCGCGGAAACCTGGCCATACACCCCGAATTCGGTGCCGGGTTGGCCGTCGGAGAGAGGTGAGAGAGAGAGAGAGAGAGAGAGAGAGGGAGGGAGAAGGAGGGAGAAAGTCGATTATGCCATCAAAATATGGCTCTCGAATTGATTACGCCATAAATTCGCAACTTTTAGATATTTCGAGATGGACTCATGGATATGGCCGGGGCTGAAGCCCGATCAGGCGTATCTTGGCTCGAGTGGTCCCCGGCCTGGCGACTATCTCGAGGTCTACTTGGACGCATTCCAGAAGGTAAAACTGCATCCAAACACTCATTCTTTACTCCTACTCGCTTGACTGGCTGCCAGATAGAGGATCCGGAAAGTTTGAGGCAAAAAGCAAAAGGCTGGCCCAGTCGAACCCGGGTCGTCAGATTGGCGGGCGGGGCCACTAACCACTTCGCCACGGGTTTTCGCACCATTTACGTTAGGAAAATTCGCTTAACTTTGTTTTATCTAACGCCCTCGCTTTCTCTCGCTCTTTCTCTCTCTCACGCACTCTCTCGCTCTCACTCTCACTACAGCTAATCAACTGCCCGGTGGTGCGTCTGATGCAGTGCTACAATAACGAGGCGGAGTGCATCGAATCTCTTCCCACCATTCCGCCACTTCTCGAACAAATCATCAAAGCGGTAATCTACACCCAGAGAGATATCTATAGACAAACAAAGTACAGCCGAGACCCGAGACAGCAGATGGACGTCGTCTCGTCATCATCGATATTCAGATTTCGTCACGGCGATTCTGCCATACGGAGCCAGACCGCCGCGGGTTTGAAAGAAATTTCGTGTATCTTTGCCCTCTAAAGAATGCAAAGAATCTCTGCTAGCCTGCCCCTCCATTCCTCAAAGAATCTCTGCTAGCCTGCCCTCCAATTCCTCAAAGAATCTCTGCTAGCCTGCCCCTCCAATTCCTCAAAGAATCTCTGCTAGCCTGCCCCTCCAATTCCTCAAAAATCTCTGCTAGCCTGCCCCTCCAATTCCTCAAAGAATCTCTGCTAGCCTGCCCCTCCAATTCCTCAAAGAATCTCTGCTAGCCTGCCCCTCCAATTCCTCAAAGAATCTCTGCTAGCCTGCCCCTCCAATTCCTCAAAGAATCTCTGCTAGCCTGCCCCTCCAATTCCTCAAAGAATCTCTGCTAGCCTGCCCGTTTTTCAGGTTGAAATGCCTGAATTGAGCGTTGCATATGAAAAACTGATGAGGGAAGTGTGTGCGATGATGGATCGATCCCAGCTTAATGACATACAGGTAACGAGAGAGAGATAGTGAGAGAGTGAGAGAGAGAGAGAGGGAGAGAGAGAGAGAGTAAGAGCTTGTTCATTTCCAGCTGTACCAAGCCATTCTGCCGAGTCTATGGATGTACTACAGCCGCTCACGCACTCCAACCACGGCCAATTTGATTATAGCCCAGAACTACGGGTCGTCGTGGCAGGTCTACGCACAGATATTACAGTCGGATACGGTACGTTTCTCTCTCTCGCTCCTCTCTCCCTCTCCCTCTCTCTCTCTCTCTCTCTCTCTCTCTCCCTCTCTCGCTTCCTGACCGTCAATTAGCCGCTTCTAAAAGTTTCGAGCAAAATCAAAAGGTCTGCCGCGGCCGAGGGCGGGGGTCTGATTTTCGAGATTCAGAACTTTCGAGATTCTGATAGCCAATAGAAGTCTGATAATCATGGTAATGTACCTTCAATTCGTCTTCGTTCAAACGATATGCTGGCGAAAATTTGGCTTTTTTATGACCCACCCTGTATATCACTGGCTCTCTCTCGCTCTCTCTCTATCTCTGGCGCTCTCTCTCTCGCTCTCTCTCTCTAGCTTTGGGGCTCTCTGATCACAGTCAAAAGATAAACCTTGCCATGGCCGGGAGTCGAACCCGGGTCCCCAGCTTGGCAAGCGCGACCACTAACCACTTGGCCAGGGTTTTGGACGCTGAATTCATGGGTAAAAGCGATTATGTGCACGCATTTTTCTTCAGCGAATCCGCAATGAAACGATGCCGGCATTGCGATGTCTGTGGCCCCCGTCCAATCGATGACGCCATATAAATGCGATTTGATGGATCATGCTGCTATTTGTATTTTTTTACCTTTATCGTTAATGTTAAACGATTTTACATAAATTTTGTGCCTCTTGAAAGACATCTAAACCTTGGCGTTTCATGACGTAATCGATTGTAAAAAGCCTATTTTCATGGCGTAAGCAATTCGAGGCCTCCATTTTCATAGCGTAATCGACTGGACCGACCCGATTTTCATGGCGGAATCTACTGTAAACTCCTATTTCATGGTGTAATCGATTTTTCCGAGGGTTTTTTATGGCGAAAAAGATTGATTTTTGAGAGAGTCCTAGCCTGACCGTTTCTTTTGCTGATTTTCCCAACGTAATAGATTATTTTTGCCGATTTTCCCGTCGTAAGCGATCGATTTTTTTGTCCTGATTCCGTTGCGTAATCGATCCGCACAATAGCTTTGTAGCTTATTTTAATAGTGTAATCGATTTAATCGGAAGCGATGACAATTATTGGTGCGGCCGAACTGTCGCGTAGTCGGCTATTTCTCGTGGCCAAACGCGTCGAAAGTTGTCGACGTCAGATCGGACTTCCCTCTAAAAAATGTGCAGTGATGCAGGGGGGTAGAGAAACGAATGTTCCAGATGAGTTCAGCGCCCAGGCACGTGGCCAATTGGTTAGTGGCCCGCCTGCCAGTCTGACGACCCGGGTTCGACCCCCGGTAGTGGCAGAATTATTGGTTTTTGCTCCATAATCTGCTATCTCGCGGGGCCGTAAAATTAGAAGGCGAAGAACCGATTAGGACAGTTTTTGTTCTCCGTCATACCCGATCGATGTATCGCAGATGGGCGTAGACCTGATGTCGCGACGCATAGTTCTGCGCCACAACCAAATTGGCAAACGTTGAATCGTAGATGGGCCAGCCTTGGCAGATCTGGGGGGTGCGGAGACGCAACGACAAATCGATGCGGTACACCTAAGAGTAGAGTTGAAGTAGAGAGAAAGAGAGAGAGAGAGAGAGAGAGAAGAGAGAGAGATAGAGAGAGAGAGTGAGAGACAGCGAGAGAGTGAGAGGCAGCGAGAGAGCGAGAGAGAGAAACCCACCTGGATGTCATTTCCCTCTATCGTGTCATCCATCATTTTGGCCACTTCTTCCAACATCCTCTCATATTCGATCTGTAGATTCGGAAGAGGCGGGGATTTTATCAATCTGCCTCCACCTGGAATCTCCTCCTCCTCAATTTGGAGGATATTGGTGTCGATGATGACGAGACGACGTCCATCTGCTGTCTCGGGTCTCGGCTGTAGTTTGTAGTCTATGGATATATCCCTGGGTGTAGATTACCGCTTTGATGATGTGTTCGAAAAGTTGTTTCGTGAAACGAAGTGACCGGATGGCTGAGGTTTCTCGATTATAGCGTTGCTGCAGATAGATCACTGGGCAGTTGATTAACTGGAAATGAGGGGTGGAGAGAGAGAGGGGAGAGAGAGAGCGAGAGAGAGAGAGATTTTACCTTGTTGAATGCATCCATCTGAACATCAAGATAACATTCAGGTCGTGGCCCTCCTCCAATAACAAAAGCCACATCAGGCACGAGATCGGCCGGTAACCAGGCGTCGAGTCGTAAATATCTACAACCACAGCCCGATTTTTTTGGATACCCTGTAGTCAACTTTTTGTTGGGGTCATCCATCACCCTGTCAAAACACGAACCGTTCTTTCCGAAAGTGCCCAAATGTGCGTGGCCCAAATTGTGTGCGGGCGACTAGATGGGCAGGGCGGCGGGCAGAGAGGAGCCGAGTCAGCCAGCCGGGCGGCTATAAGCATGCAAATTGGGGTACTGGACTGTTAGCGGGGGTGGGGGCTTTTAACCGGGGAGGACATTTTTAACTCTTTCCGAATAATCCGGTACGGCCCTACAACGAAAGATACACCATTTTTTTCTCCATTTTAAATGGTTTTTAGATATGACTAGTTTATAAAAACTTATCAAAAAAATTGGGACGGTTTTTTACTTATTGGCCCGAAATGAATGAAAAATGACTACAAAGGGGCAAAATTTTCGATTTTTCACGATTAAAAAAAAATATTTTTGACAGGTTTCTAGACTTTCTAAACCTTCTAAACCTTCAGTGGGAACCGGGCGTCGACGTGGACCTCGGCACACCGGAAGTGTGACAGCAATTTGTCGGTGAAGCGCAGCTGATTTGCCAGGTCCGCCTCGAATCTGGAGGTGCAAAAAAATATACAGTTCAATTCCGGTAAAAACTCAGTTTATATGGTATAATATTATGTGTTTCTAAATTGTGGTTAACTATTCGTAAGCTAAAACACTATACAAATTTCAAATTCAAATATTTCATTTTAGTTCGAAAAATAGATTTTTTCGACGCAAAATGAACAGATTTTCGACTTTTTTGAAAGTTTTTCTACTTTCAATATGGTTAAAACTGATGAAAAACAAACCTAGTAAACCAAAGTAAACAAAGTAACCCCCCTCCCCACCCCCTCCCGAATCTTATGCAAAAAAAGTCGACATTCAGAATTTCGACATCATGATCGCAAACGGACCGAACTGAACCCTCAATATTTGTCACCAAAATAATACTTGAACTCGAGTTCTCGCTCCGTCGGCGCGTCACCGTCATCAGCCTGCCCGTAAAATCTGAAGAGGAAGTCGGGCCAAAGGGCCGTCGCGCCGCCGTCGACAGCATGGATGTAGAGCAACAGCTCGGTGGGCCGACCGATGACATCATACATCAACAGTTCTATGCCCGCCTCGCGAGGCACATCCGGCTTCAACGTGTTCACGGTCAGGATCAAGGACGGCCATCGGCCGCCGAGCAGCAACGGCCCGGCCGCGAATTTCGAGAAGAGCTGCAAAGCGGGTTGTTATCGCTCTTTCGCGCTTTCTCTCTCTCTCTCTCTCTCTCTCTCTTCGCTTGAACCAACCTTACAAATACTCCTCATCTGTCTCCTGGCCATCATATCGAGCTGATCATTGACGAGACGCTGCAGATCGGCCGACAATTTGGCATAGGGAAAATAGAGGTTCACCATTAGGGATCTAAAAAAATTAGGAAAAGAGGAGAGAAGGCAAGAGAGAGAGAGGTAGAGAGAGAGAGGGAGAGAGACAACGATACGGGCGAAGCCATCCACGGGGCTATTTGAATTGGCGCCTATGGACCGTCTCCGTTCCAAACGGCCCTCAGACATCTAGGCCACGCCCGCTGTTCCCGCGTTTCCCCCAAACGTCTCTCTCTCTCTCCGTTCTAGGTTGAAAAATTGTTAAAATAGCGACAAACAGGTTTCGAAAAGTCGCAGGAATCGAAAAAACGTTTCCTTTCGTCTAATTTTAGCAAATCGGAGCCTAAAGCAAACGAAATTATGGCTAGCCGACAAGCCCTTGCCAAGCAAATTTTTCAGCCTTTCAAGCCCTAGCTTTTCTTCGACATTTCGTCGCGAAAAGGCTCGCGAAAAAGCTGGCTTCCGGTCGCCAGAAACTGGACAACGCATCAAGCAGAAGAAACGTACCCCCAATTGTTGTGGACGCCGTAGGCGAGGCTGAACGTCGAGAAGCCGACGGCCCACGGCGATTTCAGACCCTGCACCGGACAGCCCATCGCCATTTTTACGGCAATTCGTGAAGTTCTACATGTGTTTGATGTTTCATGTTTCATTTATATTATTCAGGTTTATTCGGCAAAGGGGGTGTAAAATTGCGGGGGTAAAAGCTCTCGGAAAATACAAGAAAATGCTCGCAACGACCGGAATTTCGAATGGAAATCAACACGCAAAGAAAAACAGCGCGCAAAAATGGGCCACTGAGCAGAGAGTCTTTGGGGAAAGTATTATGGCAAAATTGAGGAGGCGGAGGGGTCTTTAAAAATCGGGAAAAAATCTAGAAAAATCCGGAAATCACGGGAGAAATATCACAGCTTCGGCGGAGGGGGCAGAGGGCGAGAGACAATGAGAGAGAGAGAGAGAGAGAGAGCGAGAGAGATATAGAGAAATTCAAGGCAACACGTCTGGAAGGCAGTTTTCTCCGGGCACTTGGTGGCGTAGATGGAGCACGAGCGAGCCTGAAAATGAGCAAAATTCAGCGGATTTCATGGCGTAATCGGTTTCCCGAGACGACCCCGAATTTTATGGCGTTTTGCCAAAAAAGCCAAAACTTTTTTACACGTTTTTCGGAGTTTTTTTCATCAAAAAACTGTGTACGATTTCAAAAGTCTAAGCTCTAAGCTCTAAGCAGCCTAAGCCTAAGCCCAAGCCTAAGCCCAAGCCCAAGCTATCTTGGCGAAGGTAAAGTACCGTTATCTGGACGAGGACACGTTGAACGAGATGGGCGAGGCGAAGACCTCGTCGGGAAGGAGACGATCCCCCAGCAGGGCCTTGATCACGGGGCGTACCTAGAAAAAGAAGGGTGAGGGACAGGCTAGCAGAGATGATTTGCGGAAGTGTACCTTGTAGACGCCCTCGACGCGGAAGAGGACGTTGAAGGTGAGCTCGCAACGGGGGGCCGGGATTTGCTCGTCGGTTGTCTGAAAAAGGGGATTAGGGAGGCGAGAGAGAGAGAGAGAGAGAGAGAGAGAGAGAGAGAGGAAAGATAGAGAAAAAACTTTTGTTCGCGTAATCGACCGCAAAATAAAGCAAGATAAATTTTTTCGTGGCGTAAGCGGTGTTTGGGTAAAAAGGGGCATCTGGCAGAGATTCTTTGAAGCGAGAGAGAGAGAGAGAGAGAGAGAGAGAGAGATAGAGAGAGAGAAAGAATTACCTTCGGTGGTACGGTAAACGGCTGCTTCCTCGACCCGACGATGACCATATTATGGGGGCGAGGGAGGGGCTCGGCGCGGGAGGACAGCTCTTGCTCGCAGCACAGCGACAGCTCGCCGTGGAATTGGTCTGCAAAAAAATGGGTTGGGCAAGCTAGCAGAGGTCATTTAGGAACTTTCAAAGACCCGGGGCAAGCTAGCAGAGACCATCTAGTAACTCTAAAAAACCCTCGTAAGCTAGCAGAGACCGTTTAGGAATCGTAAAAAAGATGGCCGGCTATCAGAGAACTTTTAGGAATTTTCGAAAACCCCGGCAGGCTAGCAGAGACCGTTTGGGAACTTTCGAACCCCCCGGCAAGCTAGCAGAGACCGTTTAGGAATCCAAAAAATCGACCGACAATCGAGGGACGAGATGACGGACACGCGAATCCTCGTCATGTCACTGATGGCGGTGGCGAGGTCGTCTTGGGACAGGTACGGCGTCCCGTTCACTTCCAATTCTCAAAAAAAGCGTTTTCACAGACCATTGAAGGATACCGAGCGAAATGGCGGGCAGCACGAGCTGTTTGAGGAGCGGCACGGAGGAGAGGAGCGCTCCGACTGGGACCAGGCCTTCCAACTAAAATGACTCGATTACGACGTGAAAATAGGTGGGGCGGGCTGGCAGAGAGCATTTGGGAAATGTGGGAAACGAAATGAGAGTTTCTAAATGGTCTCTGCTAGCTTGCCAGGGGTTTTGAAAGTTCCTAAATGGTCTCTGCTAGCTTGCCGGGGTTTTTGAGAGTTTTTGCGAGTTCCTAAATGGCGTTTAATCGATTACGCTAGAAAAAGCGGGCGGGCTAGCAGAGAAAATTTAGGAATTCCAAATTCAATGGATTACGATATGAAATTCACCAAGGCAGGCTAGCAAAGAGAATTTAGGAAATCCGCGGTAATCGATTACGCGAAGAAATTTGGTAGGGCAGGCTATCAGAGGGAATTTGTGGAAATCCGGGACGCACCTCCTTGCTGGGGATCGACCACCGGATGCCGAGATGTTCAGCGACGTGCGACTCGAGCACCTGGCGGAGACGTTCGATTTCGAGCCTGAAAAATGGGAGGATTACGGGCCGGCTAGCAGAGAAAATTTGCGGAATTTAACCGTTAGCTAGCAGAGACGATTTGAAGAATTTAAGGCTAACTAGCAGAGACGATTCGCGGAATTTCAGGGCTGGCTAGCAGAGAGAATTTGCGGAATTTCAAGCTTAGCCATCTAGCAGAGACCACTCGCGGTAAACGAACCGTTGCATGACCTTGCTGTCCTTCTGCTGGGCGGCGTAGAAGGCCCGGCCAGCCACCTGCGTACAACAGGGCACAGCAGTGGGACCCTAAAATCGAGTTTTTAAAGGGACGGCGACACCCTGAATACCTGCACGTCTCCCTCGGCGGGACGCCCATCGCCCGTGAGCCGGAGAACACCAACTCCGCGTCGGCATCCGTCGAGTTCGACACGTCCACCACAATGTACCTATAAACGAACCAATTCCAAAACGGTCTCTGCTAGCTTGCCTGGTGAATGGGCCATCGCCGGGGAGGACACTCCACGCGGCCACGGTGACGGCTGGCACGACGGTGATGGCCAGGGGCAGGGTGGCTGTGCGGGAGTAGACCTGAAAATCGGGATTTGGTGGCGTAATCGATTCCTCAAAGAATCTCTGCTAGCTGCCCCCCATTTTTCCAATTTTTCATCATTTTTCAAAAAAAAAACATTTAAAAAACCACAAAAATCAGTGTTTCCAAAATCCATTAAAAGAAGCAATTTCTTAAAAATCGAAAAACAATAAAAATAGAACTTTTCCGAAAATTTATAAATACATGTTTTTAGCTCGAGAATAATCAAAAAAAAAACAATTTAAAAATCAAAATTACAAAACCCATTTTTCAACATGTAAAAATCTAGTAAGAATAAAAAAAATCCGTATTTCCAAGAAAATACCAATTTTTCCAGAATTTTGACATTTCGGTTTTTCGGCCATTTCCCAAAGAATCTCTGCTACCTCTCCCTGCGATCCCTCCACGTCGGCCGTGTAGTCAAAGATGAATTGGGCCGTCAGCAGTCGTCCGGTGTAGGGTATCCGGTCCCCCGTTGACGACAGCTCCGACATGGTAGATGGCGACGGGGAAGGGGGGCGGGCAGAAGAGTCCGGGATCTAGAAAACGGGTTCCACAAAGCGTCTCTGCTAGGTTTAGCCTAAGCCTAAGCCAAGCCTAGACCTAAGCCTAAGCCCAAGCCCAAGCCTAAAAGCCAAGCCCAGGCCGAAGCCGTCTCTGCTAGCCTACCCTCGACTCGTCCAGATTGCCCGGCTTGTCGTCATCGGTGGTGGCCGTCGGGTCAACGCCGAAAATCGTGAATTCGAGCGGATGGCGGGCTGCCGGGGCGAGCTTTATCGATTCCTAGATTTGCCTTCAATGGTCCTTTAAAACCCGCGATACCTCCAGTTCAGCTGCGGCCGGCGCTTTTTTGATCTGGATCAGCGACGGGCCGCCGCTGACTTGAGGCTGGCGAATCTGAAAGCAAAAAAATACACTTTTTACGCGCAACCAATACCTGAATCCTGACGTCGCGTATTCCAATCTTCGCCGATGCATTTACTAGCGTAACCGAATGGGAGAAGCTGAAAACAAGGGAATTTTCGGGTTCAGCTAGCAGAGATTTTTGAGGAAGAAAAACTGACGTTTGGCCACTATACACGGTCGTCTCGAATCCCTGTTCCCCGTCAACCTCGGCGTGTACGGGTGCGCGGGGCAGCGTGGACAGGATGGAGAGCAACGGCAGCGATGGGAGCACCTCCACCTGAATGCGCATTAATGGGAGCAGGGCGGAAAAAAAACGTACGGTCAACGGCTTGGGGGCCCTCATCTTGCACACGTTCTTCAGCCCAAACACCTGGCAGCTGTAGCCGTTCAGCGTCAGCTGGCCGGCCGCCCTGCAAAGAAAATTTAGGGAAACGCGAGGTTCCTCAACGAATTCTGCTAGTTTGCCAAGCCAATTCGAGGTGTCTCACTGCCTTTAAAGGTCAAAAATCGCCTAAAAACCCGCTTAGAGAGAACTTGACGGCTGGAAAGGCCCTTCCTCAGGGATCGCTGCTAGCTTGCCAAGCTAATTCTAGCTGGCACACCCCCTTTAAAGGTCCCGGGAAGCTCAAAAACCATTTAAAAGGAGCGTGACACCAAAAATCATCTTTTCTAAAGGATCTCGGCTAGCCTGCCAGCCTCTCTCAAGCCGTCACGTTCCCATCAAAAATAAAAATCATTTAAAGGCAGCGTGACACCTCGAAACGGACTTCCTCAAAGTTTTCTGCTAGCTAGCCTAGCCTACAAATCACCGCCCGTTCCCCAAAGGTTTGTGCTAGCCTGCCCCCGAGCCCCAAAAAAAAATCCTCACTTCGGTACGAGGATCAGGTTGTGCTGGATGTAGTTTGGAGGCTGATCTTCAGTCGCGGGCGGGAGCGTCAACTTGAGCGGCACCGCTTCGAAGGGGACACCCTCCCCAAGCACGCACAATTCCCTAAAAAAACGCTGTAAGTTGACCGCATCAAACCAGGATTTTGATGGCGTAATCGAATGGAAAAAAAAACGATTTCATGGCGTAATCGGAAAAGCCATACCTGACGACGAGCTCCTGGGGCAAGCAGTTGTGCACGCGGACGCTGACCTTGCACGGCGCGTCGACGATCCACGGGATGGCTGCAAAAAATTTTGGTAATTCCGACAAAAACCCCCGAAAAGTAGAAATGCCGACAACCCGAAAATACCGACAAAAGCGGGCAGCTACTGCCAAAATGCCGACAAGCAAAAATGTAACCCAAAAATTCGGCCTTTCACCTAAAATCGCGACAATCAGAATAATGCCGACAATGTAAAAACGGAAACTAAAACTACCGACAACTAATGGAATGCCGACAACGTAAAAACACCCCTACAAAACGAAAAATAACGAAGTTTATCGTGTCTAAATTTTGGCTGTCGGCATTTTTGAGTTTCGCAGCGTGGTTGTCGGCATTTCGACACGAAATGGCTTTTAAAGGGAGCGTAAACCCCTCAAAAAGTGTCTAAAAATGAAGAATTCCGGCCAGAATTTTCGGTGTCGGCATTTTTGACCATTCAAATTTTGGCTGTCGGCATTTCGACAAAACCCTTCAAATTCCCGTACCCTGTTCCCTCCTCCGTTTCTCCTCGGCCTCCCTCTCAAAGTGGGAGTAGATGAACGTGGAGCGGTGGTTGTCGGAGGGGCGCGTCACTCGAGGGGCCAGATGCGACGGCAACGGCAGCACTTCTGGGTCCCTAAAAATAGAAAAATTGTCTTCCAAAAATCGACAAAAACATGCTTTACAAAAGGCTAGATTTTACAAAAGTGTTTAAAATTCTGAATTTTTTCTAAATTTTATAAAAAAATTCGCTCAATTTTTTCTTAATCGATAAAAACTAGAAAATAAAATAAAATAGCAAAATAGAAATTTTCCAAAAAATTTCGATAAAAACTAAGAAGATGGCCCAATTTTTCAAAAAGCGCCCACTTACAGTATCTGGGGGAAGGAGACGAGCTGAATGGGCGGGAGGACGATATTCGACGAGCCGAGGCCGAGCTCTTCGAGCGGTAGATGAACAGCGAGGTTGTGACGGGCCGGGGAAGACGTCATGCCCTGCAGCTCGCCGACGAGACGGTTCCGCATCGGCTGGTCGAGGTGCGGATAGTAGGCCTGGAAAGAGGGGGGCAGGTTAGCAGGGATTTTTGCGGAAAAATGTTTTTTTGGGGAACGCTATGGCCGGGGTAGCTAGCAGAGATTATTTGAGAGCTCGACCTGGCTCGGGCTAGCTAGCAGAGATCATTTAGGAGGAAAAATCGGGGCTAGCTAGCAGAGATCATTTCGGAAGCCGGGCTGGCTCGGGCAAGCTAGCAGAGACAATTTGCGGAATTCAGTACCTGCAACAAATGGCACAAATGCCGAACCGCCGCATCGTGTAGCTGTGCCCTGAGGGCGGACGTGTACACCTCGTGGAGGGCCTTGATCTGCAACTCGAACGGCCCCGAATTCTGGGCAGGTTCCCGCCCGAGATTCTCCGTGATACCGTAGCCCCCCAGGGTACGGTAGAGGATCTAAAAAATGCAAAATTAAATAAAAAATCACTTAATCAAAAAATAATAAAAAAGCATTTAATTGAAAAATAAATAAAAAGTATTTTTCAATTTTAAAATCCATTTTAAAGGCCCATTGAAGGCAAAATTTCCATACCGGATAGACGATGCGGTAGTCGGCGACGGTTCTCGTCTCCCCGTCGGTGACGTGCAGCCGGAACAGCACGCCGAGCCGCGAGAAGAACGAGGCTTTCCGGTGGAAGTTGACCTGAAAAAAATGTTGATTTTTCGATATCGGAAAATCTCGACCTTTCTGTACATCTCGGCGCTGTTTGAGCAGATCTGGGCCTTGAACTGGTGGTCGAAGCGGGTGAACGAGTCGTCGAGGAACTTGCCCACGTGGCTGCGGTGGAACTCCTGAAATCGGGGGGATTTAGTGGCGTAATCGGATCGCCGATTTTTCATGGCGTAACTGATAAAACCCCAGAATTACATCGCGTAACCGAATAGACCAAGGTCGTTTTAAAGGTCTCGGCAAGTCGAAAATCAAGCCCAGCAGATTTTAATAACGTAACCGAATCCAGATAACCCCACAATTTAATGTCGTAATCAATCAATGAATTTCGTGGCGTAATCGGATAGACCTGAAGCGTTTCAAGAGCTCGGTCCGTAAAAAAACAACTCCGGAGGATTTTAATGGCGTAACCGAATAGCGCGACCCCATTTTTCACGTCGTAACCAATCAAAAACCCACCTCCATGTCGATGAGCTTCCCCTGATACCGCAACAGCTCGGAGGCCTTCATCATGCACTCGTATTCCAGGTACGCCGCGAAACTAAAGACGTAGAAGACTAAAAAACCCGAAAAACTCGAAATACCCAAATTTCCCATAATTCTCGATGGCCGTCTCGAATCGTTCGAGGATGACCTGGGGCTCCAGCCTTTCCCTCTTGTCGGACTTGATCCACGACAGCGCCGTCCTCCTGCCGCCCGTGCCGCTTCTGTCGGCGCTGTCCGACGCGGAGGAGGAGGCGGACAGCCGCGACGCGTCCTCGTCGCTCCGGTAGCGCTGGTGGCCGTGGGCAACGCTGAAAAATGGCATTAAAGGGGCCGTAAAAGCGACAATTCCTAAATCATCTTTGCTAGCCGACCCAGGCAAGCTAGCAGAGACAATTTGCGGAAAAATCTCGAAAGATTGAATTCGAATTTCCCCAATAACCTCTGCCAGCCTGCTCGAGACCAGAGCAAGCTAGCAGAAACCATTTGCGGAAAAATCTCGAAGATTGAATTCTAGTTTCCCCAATAACCCCTGCCAGCCTGCCCGAGCCGGGGGCAAGCTAGCAGTGGCAATTTGCGGAAGCACGCTCACCCCAGCTGATGCAAATTTCGGCCCTGCGAGGAGGCGTCGCGGATTTGTTGTGGGCTCATCGTCGCCACGCGGTGCATTGGCGATCTGAAAAAGACGGATTTCATGTCGTAATCGATTGGATTTTGTAGCCTAATCGATTAACGAATCCGAACTCAAAAATGTCTAAAAAGCGAGCCGAGGTGCTTTTTTTGGGGCCAGACGAGCAAATTTCATGGCGTAATCGGCCCGATCTTCATGCCATAAGCGATTAGAGCAACAAAAAAAAAGAAAAAATTCGATTTTGCGCATCCGCAAGGCTCATTTCATAGCGTAATCGATTCGAATTCTCCGGCGTCACCAGATTAATTTTCAGCGCGTAACGAATTACCTCAAGCTGCTGTCGTCCTCGAAAAGGACGGCCATCGCCGCACAGGACCACCCCTCGAGCGCGCCGGCCAACCAGAGGAGATCGTTCGCCTGGCGCAGCATTTCGATGGCTTCGACGTAGTGCTCGAGCGCTTGTTGAGGGAGTCCGGCGAGGAGCGTGTAGTCGGCCTGCTGCTTTTTGCAGCGCCCCAGGCATTTTCGCCTGAAAAAAATCGACTTTTAAGACGTCAAAAAACGTACTTGTAGGTTTTGGAGGTTTTCTGCTCGGTGCCGACCCTCAGCTTCTCCTCCTCGGGCAGTATCGGGCACGGGGGTTGCTCCTGAAAAACGGGGAATTACCTAAAATTGCGGTTTTAATAGCGTAATCAGTTTTGAGAATTTTTGGTCGTATAAAATTAGCCAAAAAAAAGCAAAAATTTGTTAAAAGTTATTTTTTTTAATTTGCAAAGTTTTACCGACTGCGCAATCGTTTAAGTGCGATAAAATACTCAAAAACACGAAAAACTGTTTCAACAATTTAATTTTTAAAAAAAAAAAAAAGATGAAAATGGTACGAATTTCGATTTTCAAAATGTCAGATAATTTTTGAAAGCGTTTGCCGCAATTTTTGGAGCTGTAAAAAGCATGAAAAATATTTTCTGGATTTACCCAGCTCTCAATTGAGCCAAAAATCGTTTCAGATTCCGAAAAACGGACCACT
This sequence comes from Mesorhabditis sp. LJ9110, assembly GCA_038088335.1. Taxonomy (NCBI): domain Eukaryota; kingdom Metazoa; phylum Nematoda; class Chromadorea; order Rhabditida; family Rhabditidae; genus Mesorhabditis; species Mesorhabditis sp. LJ9110. The sequence continues at coordinate 109,017 of JBBGBA010000016.1, read as the reverse complement.
TTCTCAAAGGCCACGTCCATGCGCTTTTGCTCGTAGACAAAGTAGATGTTGCGCAGGAATTCGCGAATCTCCTCCTCTAGCGTGTCTAAACTTGAGGTTAAAACTGGGCTACAGACTACAACAAAAAAATCCAACAAAAAACGTACCAGTGTCCTCCATGGCGTTGTAGCAAAGCGTCTCCCGGGAGGTGAACCTTGTCGAGCACTGCTCCTCGTCGTAGCCGATCAGGATGCACCGGCTGTCGACGATCGACGTCGTGAAGTCCGACTAGAAAATAAGAAAGATAAATAAACGTTTTTCAATCCGGAAACCATAAAAAATTTATGTCAGCAAAAAAAACGTCAAAAATACAAAATTTTGCCCTCTAAACCATAAAATTTTTAGGAAAAAAAAGGGAAATTGAGGAAGGAAAAACGGCTTTATTCTCCAAAAAATCGAAAATTTTGCGCTCCAAAAGCCTGCAAAATTTGAAAAAAGCTAAAATATTTTATTACTCCATTTTTCTTTTTTTTTCCACGCAAAACCCACCTTAATGTTCTCGTAGAATATGCGCACATCGTCGATGCCCACAACGACGCCGACCGAGGATCGCCGCCTGGCTGCCACCACCTTGTCGCCGACTTTCTGAAAAATATGAAAATAAAACTTTAAAAATAAATTTATATAGCGATTAATAGCGAAAATTGAATATTATATAGCTCCCAATAAAGCTAGAAAATCGTGCCTCTTTGGGCGGATCCGTCGACGTGGACGGCGAGCAGCAGGCCACGCCGATCACGCCCACGATGCGCCGGTGGATCTGGAAATTGGGATTTTCCGGTTATTGACGTCAAAAGCGTATTTTTGAAAGTTCTAAAACGTTTAATAGATACTTTAGAAAACTTAGCATCGCAAAAATCGGAAAATACTTTGATAGAAAAATCAAAATAGCTTTTCTAACGAAATTTCACCTAAAAATGAGTATTCCTATCAAAGGATGGCGTTTAAAAAGTTAAAAAAGCGTTAAAAAATCCTTTAGAAGAAGTGCAATACGCTAAATCGCAAAAAATTCAGAATAAATAGCCATGATGCCTTTTTTTAACAAATTTCGGCTCAAACCTCTAAAAAAGCGTGTGAAAACGTTTCTAACTCGAAAAAAGCTCGCAATTTTCATAGCATCAAGCCTAAATAATACTTTAGAAGCTCTAACACAGGCTATATTGACAAAAAAGTGGTCAGAAAAAGTTATAATGCCATTTTTAGCTAATTTTCTAGCTCAAACTCTGAAAAAACGCTAAAAAACGTTTCTGGATCGAAAAAGCGCCCAGTTTTCGCTAGATAACGCACAAAAAACGATAAGCCGTATAAATTACTACTTTTCAACGGTTTTCCGAGCTTTCCTCTACCTGAAAATCGGCAAATCGCGTCGATTCCGGTGGGACGGTGGCGGTGAAGTGGGCCTTGATGACGCGCGGTTGCTGCTGGTCGCCGACTAAAGAATAAAAATTAAAAAATTCAGCCAGTAAACTCTAGAATACAAACTACAAACTACAAAATCCCCTCCAAAACTCACCCTGGACGATTTGCTGCCGGTTGAGGCGCTCGAGGATGCGGTTGAAGGCCTGCGGATTCCGGGAACCGATCTGGAAAATCGGAAATTCGGCTTTCTAGCTTTTAAAAACCAAGTTTAACGTTTTAAAATGCAAAATAGAAGGTTTTACTTCTTCTTAAACCGTAAAATTACAAAAACTCACCGGTTTGACGAGAATGTTAAGCCGCGCATGGTCTTCAGCTGACGGCACGCCATCCATTATTCCGCATCAAAAACGGGGTGCTGAGACGAGAAGCGGCGCCTGGAAAGTGCGAGAAATTGTAATTTGTAATTTAAAATAGAAAAGAAAGCTTGGAAATGAAAAAAAAACAAGAAAAACAAGGTCCTAGAGTGAATTTTCGTGATTCCAAACAGGTTTTCGTCTAAAAAATGGGAGTTTTTGGCCAGGAAAGCCTGTCTAAAGTCGAATTTGACTTTTAGACGACCCCCTGCGCCTGGAATTAGAGCATAGTTAGTTTTTAAATGATAAAAGAACGCTTCGAAAGTCGGAAACAATAAAAAACAAGATCCTGGAGTGAATTTTGGTGCTTTTCAAGCAGTTTTCATCGAAAAATTGCGTTTTTAGAAAGGAAAAGCTGCATACATTCGAATTTTACTTTTTAGACCATCATCCGGCACGTGGAATCAGACCTTATAGCTCTTCAATGGAAAATAAGGCTTGGAAACAGAACACAATAGAAAGCATAGGGTCCAAGAGCGAATCTCAGAGTTTTTTTTTGGGTCGATTATCGTCTATCTCTTCCGACCAGGAAAAGCTCAATAAATGCGCTATAACTTTCCAGGCATATTTTGGAGAAGGCTGTGGGCAACTTTCCAAGTTTTTTTCTGCGCCAATGCAAATCAAAAATTGCCTTTTTAGCAAATAAAAACAAAATCTTGAAAGCTGATAGGCAAAGCAAATCTTGCGGCACAAACTCACAAAAACATCTCGAAAAATTAATAAAATATCCTGACTCGGCCGACAGCCATATCGTATTTTCAGCGAAAGCCCCGCAGGGGGCAACGAGCAGAAACCATTTATCCAAAAGTTCCAGAAAATCAGAAAAATCGTTAAAAAAAACAAAATTAGCAGAAAACAACATTTAAAAAGTGAGGTGGGGGAGCAAGCAGGGATTGTTTATTTATTTATTGTCCAAAAAAATGATATCACATGGCTGTTTATAAGGGGGAAGGAGATGAGTTGACCCGGGCAGAGGGAGAGGGCGAGAGAGTGTGAGGGAGAGAGGGACAGAAAAAGCGAGAGAGAGAGAGAGACACCTAGAGAGCTAGAGAGAGCTGAGAAAAAGTGCAGACAGAGAAAAAAAATCGCGAAAACCGGCAATGAAAAAATCACAGGCAAATTGGCTACACACAACTAGAAAAAGTGGAATGTTTGGAAGGGTTTTTTGGGGGTTTTAAAGGGACGTGGAAGGCTAGAATTTGCTGGTGTAGTCGATTAGACCCTTGGAGAACTAGCAGAGACTCTTTAAAATCAGGATTTTGTCGGTTTTAGAGGGCCCCGGGCTGGAATTAAGCGATTAAACCCAAGGACACTCGGATTTTGATGGCGTAATCGCTTCACCCCGAGGCAGCTAGCAGAGACTTCCACGTCCCTTTAAAACAGAAAAATGTTAAATTTAAAGCAAGTAAAGCTAGCTTGTGACAACAGGGGGAAAGATTTAGATACAAGGAATTACACAGCGTAACCAATTACGCTACCGAATTCATATGAGCCGCTTCGACTCGCCGGCGTTGCGGCCCGGCCGTCGCGAGCTGTCCGGCGCGAGGCGTGGTAGGAGATCTTCGCCCTCGGAGAGCAACGAGTCCGAGGAGGGCGGCAGAGGGAGGGGCTGCAGACGGGCACCGTGGTGGCGGCCTGAAAAAGAAAGTTAAATGATCGCTGCTAGTCTGCTCATGCTCAAAAATTCCTCAAAGAATTTCTGCTAGATGGCCCCTCAATTCCTCGAAGAACCTCTGCTAGCCTGCCCATGGTCAAAAAGTCCTCCAAGGATCTCTGCTAGCTCACCTCTCTGACCAGGTCTCTCCTGTTTGTCCTCTTCACTCTCTTCTGAATGCACCGGAGAGTACCTCCTTCTTCTGCGGAATCTAAATCAAGGAAAATCCAAAAAAAATCGGTTTTCCATACCGTAACCGTTTGGCCTTCTTCGACCAGGAGGATCGTGAAGATTTTCGGACGAACACGTAGTAGAAGACGGACAGCAGGAAGACGAACGTGCCGATCCAGAAATAGACCGAGGACCAACCTGAAAAAAAGAAATTGAAGGCAGAATTCCATGGCGTAATCAATAAAAACCTATCTTAAAGGACCGTTGAAGGTAGACTAAGACGTACCGCAATCGTAGTGCTTCCCCCCGGAGAGGATGATGCCGATGAGGCTGGCCATCCAGAAGCGCTCGCACACGCACTCCTTCGTCTGATCCGAGCACTGGCCGTGGCCCGAGCAGTCGAGGTGGCAGTCTGGAAAATGGCGGATTGGGAGGGTAGGCTAGCAGAGACCCTTTAGGAACCTAGCAGCGCTTATTCAGGAAATCCCCCACATTTGGGCTCGATGCTCTTGATGAAGAAGCTGTCCTGCATCGTCGTCTCCGCCCTCAGCACCTCCACGATCAGGTCGGCCTTCAGGATTTGGGCCTGCGTCGTTGAGCGGATGCCCCGCCGGCGACGCATCTCGTCTGAAAATGGCAAAGTTTCTCTGCTAGTATGCCCGTCGTAATCGATTACGCTACCAAAACGAGCCCCCAGGAAAGGTGGCACAGACCCTTTAGGCAGCCTTATTGCTTCAACTATAAAACGAAGCCTGAAATCGGTGGCAAGCTAGCAAAGATCTTTGTGGAATCAAGAAAACGCCCAACCGATTACGCTACCAAAATCGATCTTCCCTAGGCGGCAGGCCAGCAAAGATCCTTGAGGAAACTCGCGCACCGATTACGCAACTAAAATCCCTCACCAGTCTGCTCCCTCGACTCGGCCCAAAAGATGTAGCGGATCATCCCGGAGCCCGGTTCCTCATCTACCGAGACGGTATTCACATTCACGCCGCTCACACCGGATAGGCCGGTCGACAGGATGGCAGAGATTCTGAAGGAATTGGCTTCTTCAGTGGCCCATTAAAAATCGAGGCTCACCGATTTTCGAGCTTCTCCTTGAGCAAGAAGCTGAACTGGGAGATGGATTGTTGGATGAGGAGCTCGACGGATTCCTCCTCGGCTTCACCTGAAAATGAATTAGACGTCGTAATCGATTACGCCTAAGCCAAGCCTAAGCCGAAGCTAAGCCCAAGCCCACCTTTCTCGACGTGCAGCCACACCCAGCGCTCGTCGCTGGCGCCCTGCTGATCGCGGACGGTGAAGTTGAACCTGAAAAAAGGAAAAATCGGGGTGCTAGCAGAGATTCTTTGAGGAATTCTGGCGATTCAGGGGCTCTAAAAACTCACTTAAAAGTCCCGGCGATCAGTCGGCCAACGAGGAGGACGGAGGAGCGTGCCGAGTCGCCGAGGAGTTGCTGAAAAAAAGGGGATGACCTCGATTTTCGCAAATTGTCGCTGCTAGCCCGCCCTTCGAATTCCTCAAAGGATCTCTGCTAGAGGGCCCAAAAATCCTCACAATAGCTGACGGGACGTCATCATCCGGCGTCCAGATGTACTTGACAATCCCCGCGTCGTCGTGACTTCTCGAGCCGTCGAGGCCGACGATCGACACCGGAAGGGCCACGGTCACGTTGACGGCCACAGCTACTGGAGGGTTGTTTTCGCCTGGAAATCGGGGAGGCTAGCAGGGATCATTGCGGAAAAAATACCTCTAGCAACGGAGACCCAGACGACGTCACTCGCCTCCAGCCCGCCGTCGTCGACGACGGCAAACCGGAAGGAATATTCGCCCTCGAGCAGCCCGGAAACGGTGGCCTTGGCCTGGTTGGCGTTGACGAGCGAGGCGTTGTTGGGGCCACTAAAAGCCGGCTATCAAATGGTCTCTGTTAGCATGCCCTAAAACTTCGGGGCAAGCTAGCAGATACAATTTAAGGAAAGTGACAGAAAACGCACCTAATTTGCGTCCAGTTGAACGCCTTGATCTCGCCGTCGTCCTTGGCGTTGCCCTCGAGCACCAGTGACGTCTCCGGCAGGGTCACGGTTCGATTACCGCCGCCGTTCGGGACTGAAAATGAGAGATTCAAGGGGATGGGCAGGCAGCAGAGATTCTTTGAGGAATTGGAGGGGCAGGCTAGCAGAGATTCTTTGAGGAATCCCAGGGGCAGGCTAGCAAGGATCTTTGAGGAATCCCAGGGGCAGGCTAGCAAGGATCTTTGAGGAATCCGGGAGGCAGGGGCAGGCTAGCAAGGATCTTTGAGGAATCCCAGGGGCAGGCTAGCAGGATTTTGGAATTTCGGAGGCAGGCTAGCAGAAATCTTTGCGGAAACCATATTATGCGCGGCGTGCACAAAAATCGACACGCGGGCCGTGTCCTTTTGGCCCTTCACGTCGGCCACGTCCAGCGAGAATTCGTACGCGCCGATCGTTTCGGTGGGCTAAAAAAAACAAAAAATCAATTGATTCGAAACAATTAAAAATTTGAAAGGAAAGCTTTAATGAATGAAATTACTTAAATTAAAAAATTAAATTCAATTAAATTAAAAAGTCAAAAAAAATCCAACCTGAAGATTTTTGAGGACCAACACATCGCTCGTGCTCCCCTCAACGTCAACGGTTAGCTGCTGCGCGAAATCGTCGACGCGGTACCACCGGAAGGAGGTGACACCCTGAAAACCGGAATGCAAAAATTGCAGAAAAAAAACGGGCAGGCTAGCAGCGAAAATTGGGGAAAGTTCTAGGACCTGAAAACGACTAAATCTATTAAAAAAAATGTAGAAGAATTTTCCATCCGGGCAGGCTAGCAGAGATGATTGGGGAAATATTTCTGCTTTTGACCTTTTAAAAGCCAGAAAATCTACCAAAAAATTTTTAAGCGAAATTTTCCGTCTAGGCAGGCTAATGAAATTTGGGGAATTTTTTTCCTTCAACCCCCCGGGAAGGGACCAAAAAGGCTGGTTGGAAGGTGATCTGACCGCCCCTTAGAGCTAGCTTAGCTCGGGCAAGCTAGCAGGGACCATCGAGGAAAAATCACCTTATCATCCTGGCTGGTGTTGGCACAGAGCTGGATCTGGTCTTTTGGGAGTCGGACGGTGACCGTTCCCGTAGCGCTCCCGATTCCGCATTCCGTGATGTGGGCTTTTGGAGGGTCGTCTCGCTCTGAAAAAAATCGTAAATAATCTTTCTCTCTCGCGCTCTCTCTCCTCAAAAAATTCACAAACCTTCTCGCACCACGACATTCACCGTTGCCGCGTCTTTTCTGCCCTCCGCATCCGTCACCGTCATTCTGAAAACGAAAGATATAAATAAATCCTAAAATAGCTCTGCTAGCTGGCCCCCATTTCCTCCAAAATCTTTGCTAGCCAGCCACCTCTAATTCCTTCAAAAATCTTCGCTAGCTGGCATCCAAAATTTCGCAAAAATCCGTGCTAGCCTACCCGTATCAATCCACAAAAATCACTGCTAGCTACCCCTCATTTCCTCAAAGAATCCCTGCTAGCTACCCCGATTCCTAAAGGCTCATCCGCTAGCCTGCCCCACCCTAAAAAACGCACCGAAATTTGTACACGCCCTTCACGAGGCGCTCAATCTTGAGGCTTGGGACGTTGGTGGCGGCCAGCGTCACGGCGGGGCCGGATATTTGGGCCCATTCGAAGCTGGCGGCCGATGAGGTGACGCTCCCCTCAGCGTCCAGCGTCAGCGTATTTCCTAGCGTAATCGATTAGACTGTAAAAGCGGAAATTCTACCCTCAATGCTCTCGATGGGGCCCTCGGGGCGGATGACGGCCTTCGGCGGGTCGGACGCCTTGCTGACGTCGGTCACGGTGAGGGTGTGCTCTGGAAAATCGGGTTCAGGGCAGGCTAGCAGGGATTTTTGAGGATTTCTAGGGGCTGGCTAGCAAAGATTCTTTGAGGAATTTTCGGGGCGGTTAGCATCAATTTTTGAGGAAATGGACCGGGCCAGCTAGCAGAGATTTTTGAGGGTTTCTAGGGGCAGGCTAGCAGAGATTTTTGTTTAATTTTTTGGGGCGAGCTAGCAGAGATTTTTGGGATCCAGAAAAATCTTTACCGGCTTTTCCAAGGATTCCCGCGCCCGAGACGGTGACCCTGACGACGATGGTGCCCGGTTTTAGCTAAAAAACGAATTTCCTAGCGTAATCGAATGGTGCTTACCTTGTTGAGGACGAGGTTTTGATGGGTGTAGACTTTCGAAGAAGCGAGGCCACCACCGCTCAGCACCTCCCACAGGAACGCCAGCGACACGTTGTCCCAGGATTTTTCTGGAATAAAAATGCCGTTTTAAAAATCGATAAAACTCTAGAAAAATTTAGAAAAAATGGTAATTTCAAAATTTACCATTTTCAATTTTTGCCGTCAATTCCACCGCGTCCTCGGGAAGCTTCACATTTAATGGCCCGTCAATGGAGACCGGAATGGGGATCGAGGTGGGCAGGGGGGAAACCTGAAAAAAATAGAAATTTAGATTTTTTGGCCTAAAAACCTCATTTTTAAGGTTTTATACTTTTTCTATACTTTTCTTGGCCAAAAAATCGGAATCGGCGTTTTTCTTCCCTAAAATATCCGAATTTTTGCCCGTTTTTAGCGATTTTGAAAAGCAGCGCCCGGGAATTTTTCTAAAATCCAAATTTAGAGTTTTGAAAAATCAATAAATTAGAATTTTTGTGCAATTAAACAGATTAGATTTAGAAAAGCGAACGCGTAGAAAATTCGCCAGCGAAAAATCATAGCTTTTAGAAAACGGACCGGCTGCTGCTGTTGTGAGCATCCGCTTCGTATCAGGATCGCGGCAAATGTGGCGACTAGTATCCGCGCCAACAACATTGACGCATCCTGAAAAACGACAGTCAAGGGTTGGAAAATGGAATTTCCTGAAATTTCGAAGCGAAAACTATAAAGAAAGACGCGTGCTACTTCTGAGGTTGGATTTCGTTATTTTAATGCAACTACTTGTCAGAAATCACAAAAACCACTATTTCAAGAATCACGCTTTCAATATTACCCCAAGAAAAGGTAGGTATACTTTGTAACCTTCGTTTACACGCATAAGACACATTCCCGCAAAATTTCTGCTCGAAACGATCGATTCAGCGGTTTTAGACGCATGAGAAGCTGCCTAAACCGGCGATTCCGCCGGTTGCCCAACCGGATATCAACGTTTGCTCATCAAAAATCAATTACCGAGTTTCTTATAACCAGAAAAAAACGTAAAATTAAATTTTCCACCATTTCCAAAAGCGGTAAAACTGACAAAAAGACTGTATTTCTTCCTTTTTACAGAATTCTGCCTAAAATCCGAATTCACGCCTATCGCCTGAAAAAATATAGAAAAGCTGCTCGATATTTCCATCATTTAGAATAGCCGAAAAACGCGAAGATGAAAAAACACTACATTTCTTTGATAAAAAATTTTGCGCAGAAATTTTGTCACGAAAACCATTCCAAAAAATCAAAATTACCGCCTAAAAACGTTAAATAAATATAAAACTGAAGTTTCTACAGTTACTCTATAAAAAAAGAAAAACGTTTTCTCATCGATTTCATATCGAATTTTTTCAAAAAAAAACTGGCAACCACCGAAAGATAAACCATTTATTCTGGGGAAACAGTGAAACAACGACGGGATTTTGGGGGCAAATTTCGCAAAAAAAAACAACAAATTTCTAGAGGCTTTTCCAGAGGCGGGCCAAATTTCTAAACTTTTCTACTACCAGAAAACACAACGAAAAACACGGATCAACAACAATTTGGGGGGCAGTAGAACAACAACGAGCTCAAGGGGGCACTATTTCGATGGAAAAAGGCACTACGGTAGGCGAGCAACAGCTATTTACTGTAGTTGAGCAGCAGCAGAAAATAGGGGGCGGCGGGGGCAACAAGATAACAGGCAACAATCTGGGTGGGGTGGGGCAGAAGAAGAGCAACAAGAGCAACAAGTTCAACGAGGCGGTCGGGGCTAGTCGGACAGCTCGATGACGTCGGCCGGGGCGCTGCTGCCGTTCACCTGAAAAAAAAAAGAATTCTTGGTCGATTACGCCATGAAAATCTGACCTTAGACTTTCGGGAGGCCGACTTCTTCCGGGCGGAATCCTCGAAGATGGGGGCCAGCTGCTTGGGCGTCTCCGGGATGCCGTTCGCCTTCGCGGGGGTGGCCTTGGTTTTGGTCTGAAAAGAAGGGATAAAATAGACATTTCCGCAAATTGTCTCTGCTAGATTACGCCGGCTTTGAACTGCTTGTTTTAAGGGCTGTTGAAGACAAGAACGGCAAATTTCGCAAATGTTCTCTGCTAGTTTGCCGGGTCCCCAAAAAGCTTTTAAAGGGCCCCTAAAGCCGAAATCCCCTCACCGGCTGTGGCTCGGGCTCGCGACTCGACTGGCGCCTGCGGAGGTTGTAGCTGCTCCCGCCGTCCGACATCACCGACGAGGCACGGGTGAAGCGAGCCGGCGTGCCGGCCGGAAGCTCGGAAGAGACGACGCTGAGCGGCTCCTTTTCGGCGGCTGGCTTCCAGTAGGGCCCGTTCATGTCATCTGAAAAAAAGAGGAGTTCAAGGAGTTCGGAGTTCCTAGGGAATCTCTGCTAGTTTACCACTAAAATTCCCCAAAATCACCGCTAGCCTGGCCTCCAATTTCTCAAAACCTCTGCTAGATGGCCAACAAATTCTTCAAAGATCTCTGCTAGCCTGCCCCGCCAAATCCTCAAAAATCCCTGCCAGCTCGCCCCTGGAATTCCTCAAAAATTTCTGCTAACCTGCTCGCAGATTCCCTCAAAAATCACTGCTAGCCTGCCAAAATTCCTAAAGAATCTCTGCGAATCCTCCAATTCCTCAAAAATCTCTGCTAGTTTACCTAAAAAATCTAAAATCCCCAAAAACCCACCCGCCAACGCGGCGGACATCTCGCGACGGCCGCGACGCGAGGCGCTGCGCAGCGCGGGCGTCGACTCGACCACCACGACGTCGTCCCCTCCATCCCCGGCAGCACCATTCGGCAGTTTCTGTGATCGTCGTGACGTCTTCGAGACGGCCGGCGTGACACCTTCCTGATCCCCGTTCTCCTTGGCGACGTCGTGCTGCTCCTCCTGCTTCTGGCGCCTGCGGGTGCTCTTCGGGGGTTCATCTACCGGCTCGACATCCTTGTCCGAGCTACGCAGGGAGCGGCGGCGCGGGGTTTTGGAATCGACGACGACTTCGTGGTGTTCGGGCTTGCCGTTGGTGAGCGACTCGGAGGAGCCGTTCAACTGGGTGCGGCGCGTTGACTTGACGGTGTCGTCGGCGGCTTCTGGAGTATGGCGGGCCGATTTTGGTGACTTGACGACGTCGTCGACCACTTCAGGAGCTCGACGAGCCGATTTTGGGGTTTTTCCAACGTCAACAGCGTCTTCTGGGGCACGCCGAGCCGATTTTGGCGTCTTCTCCACCTCGACGACGTCATCCACCGTCCCGTTCGAAGAAGCCGACAGCCCGTTCCTCGACCGCTTGTGCGTCTTCGGCGTCTCCGGCGGCTCGCTGATGTCCATCGGCTCGTCCGGAAGCGAGGCGCCACTGCTCCGGCGGCTTTTCCCGGATTTGGCGACGTCATCGGGGAGTTTAGCGGATTCCTGTGTTTCTGGGGCTCCGTTAGAAGACGCGGAGTACCGGTTGCGGGAGCGGCGCCCGGTTTCTGAGGCGGTGGCGTTCTCCTTGCCGATGATGTCTTCGGCGCCGATGGAATGGCGGAGGCTGGCGCGGCGGCTGCGTGGCGGGGCCGTTGGGGAGGCGAGCGGCGTGTGCTCGGTGGATTTTGAGGCCGAGGTGGCCCTGAAAAAAATTAAATTAAAAAATGTTAAAGATTCGTTTTTAAACATTAAAAATTCGTCGAAAATTCGCTTTTAAAATTTAAAAAAATTACCAAATTCGTCCTAACAAAAAAAACCTTTTTCTATGAATCTTTATCTAGATTTAAAGCATTTTCATGCTCAAAAACGCGCATAAATTCATTAAATTTTTATTTTATTTTGAAAAATCAAAATTTTTATAATTTCTGAGCTAACAAGATTCACAAAAAATGCTTTTTACATCGAAAAAGACCCTAGGGAATTTTTTTTAATAATTTTTGGGAAAATTTTTGAAAAATCGAAAATAGAACGTTTTAAGCTAAAATTTAGACCAAATTTCGGCATTTTAAAAATTTTTAAATGTCTGCATTAAAAGTACAAAATGCATACAGTACCTGGAGCGCTGGGCTAGAGGCGTGGCCTGGGGCACCGGGGTGGCCGGGGCGTCTTTTTGCGGTCGTTTGGCCGAGCGTTTCCGTTTCGGCTTCTTGCCATCGTCCTGCTTGGCGGGGATGTGCTGCTTTGGCGGCTCGTCCCCGGCGATGGAGGTCGTCCTCTTCTTCTTCTTGTTCTTCTTTTTCCCGCCGATCGGCACGAGTTTGACCTTTCTGAAAAATCCATACTTAGAATTTAAAAATTATGGTTTTTGAATTTTTTTAAATGAAAATTAAAAATTATCTGCAAAAACGGAAAGCAAGCAAAAATTCGCTTTTTTATACACAAAATTAGTTATTCCTTTAAAATAAAAATTAGAACTAAAATAGTCTTAAAATTCACACCTGATAATGTAAGACTTGGCCGGGATGGCGGCGTTGATCTGCTCCTCGCGGTGGCGGCACGAGTCCAGCGTGATGAACGTGTCGATGAGGGCCGCCTGGAAAACACAATTTTGCAATTTTCCTCAAAAATCTCTGCTAGCTGCCCCTCAAATTCCTCAAAAATAAATGCTAACTGCCCCTGCGCTTGAATTCCTCAAAAATCTCTTCTAGCTGGCCCCACAATTTCCTCAAAATCAAAAATTTTCTGCTGGCCCTTTAAAAACTAGCTGCCCCTCCAATTCCTCACGGATCCCTACTAGTTAGCCTCTAAAAACTGACCAAGTCGCCAATCGTCCCGGCCATCGGCAGTAGCTGCTCATGGGCGGCGTCGCCCCAGATGAAGCGGCTGCCGAGGGCGTCGAGCAGTACAGAGAGCAGGCGGAGGGCCTAAAAACGACAAAATTCAAATCATAATTTAATTTAACCTGTCCGTAGACGACCTCGCTGCCCGCGCCGATCAACTCCAGCAGCATGTCGGCCAGCCGGGCGCCGGTGGACGCGTCGAGGGATTGGAGTTGCTGAAAAGCGAGCGAGTTAGCAGAGAAAATTGCGGAAATGGAGCGGCAGGCTAGCAAAGATTCTTTGAGGAAATGGAGGGGCAGGCTAGCAGAGATTATTTGAGGATTTGGAGGGGCAGGCTAGCAGAGATTATTTGAGGAAATGGAGGGCAGCCCAGCCAAGAACACTGTGGAAATTTACCTCAATGAGAAACCGCTCGCCATAGGCCCTGGAAAGCAGCCTTTCGAGGAGGGGCAGCGCCTCCGGCTTGTCCTTCTTGGCGATGATGGCCAGGATGCCGGCGTAGAGCGTCTCGGACATGACGGCCATCCCGTCCATCATCTCGACGAGCAGCTCGTCCTGGCCGGCGTCGGTGAGCAGCTCCACGAACTTGTTGAAGTACCTGAAAAAAGGCGTTTTATAATAATACAAAAGCCCCCCCCCCCGATAATGCAAAAGCTCCAAAAGAAATTTTTCCACTTTTGAAAACTTTAAAAACGCACCGGTACCCAAAAACATTGGCGGCGGCGAGGGCCTTGGCGATGGTGAGAAACGAGGGGCTGTCCTCCTTGGCGTCGAGGCAGTCGATCAGCCGCTTCTGCTCGTAGTGCGAAAAGTGGCCGCGCAGGTCCGGCATCTGCTCCACGCTCTTCACCCGCTTTTTCAGGGCCTTCCACTCCTTGTCGCGGCCCTGAAAAGACGAAATAAATTAGCCTAAATTTTGCAAAAATAGGTTTTAATTGGTCACGCCATTAAACGGCGTATTCCGCCCGCTAACCCCGATTTTAAGCGTTTTTCAGCAACAGAAATATTCCAAAATCGATTAGGTCACTAAAATCACCACGCGGAATCGATTACGCCACTAAAATCACCACCTCGAACTGATTACGCGAAGAAAATCAGCGAGTTCCATACCTGTGAGTTGACGAGGTCGAGAACGGCGAGAAAGATGCCGAGACGATCGCTCGAGTCGGCTGCTGGCTCGGCGCTCCGGAAGGATTTTAGCCTAAAAAAAATCATTTTTCGACATATTTGGGCAAAATTACGTGATAACACGCTGCGGCGCGTCGGCCAAATCCGGGCAGATCACCTTCGCGGCTTTGATACTGAAAAAAATCAAAATTTCTGGGGTTTTTGAGCGGAAAATTACCTATAGGGCGTGTCGACCTTCATCGTGCTGCCCGTCAGCGAGATCATCGACAGCTCGGCGTCGTAGGTGAGCTGAAAAAAAGGGTTTTTAGGTTTCCCACCGCAAAAACTCAATTTTAAAAAGCCTATCTTACCAAAAAAACTGCCTTTCTTAAGGGCAAGCTAGCAGAGGCTTCTAGAGAACAAAGCAAACTCGCAAAAAAATGCCTTGAAATAGATTTTTTAGGACAAAGGATCTAACTGATGAAAACAGGCGTTTTCTCCGGGAGGGCAAGCTAGCAGACTCTTTTTGGACATTTTTCAGCTTCAAAAAAAAATCGAGATTTTTAGGCTAAGAAAAGATAGAAAATTTTTTGACAAAATCAAAGCGTTTTTCAAATCGAAAATCACGATAAAACGTTAAAAACTGAAAAACTTTGCAAAAAAAACTGATTTCCGCGGTTTTTGGCTTTCCCTAGCTACTCTGCTCGTATGCCAGGGCGGGGCAAGCTAGCGGAGCTTCTTAGATACCTTTTGCGGCATCGGCTCCTTCGGGGTCCACTTGATTTCGCGGGTGGCAAAGATGGCGTCGTTGTGCTTGCAGCGGAGGAGAAGCTCCAGGCACAGAGGGTCTAAAAATTGGCGTAAAACTTTGAAAATACAATTTAAAGCTATAAAAACCCTTTTAAAGCTACCAAACCTAGTTAAACCAATTAAACAAAAAAAGGCTTTAAAGCTATAAAAAGCCCAGTAAAACTATATGAACAAATTTTAAAAATTTTTTTTAAAAAAAAAAAATTAAAAAAAAAGGCCGAGTTTTAACCCTATAAAACACCTATTTAAACCCCAAAACGAACCATCCGACGAGGTGGAGGGCCGGACGACCACCCAACGATTGTCGTCGATGTCGCACGAGAGCTCCATCTGGAAAAATGGGAAAATTAAACTCGATTTAAAACGGTTTTCATACAGAAATGAAAGCGGGATGGTAGGAAAAATTATCATTATAGAAAAAAAGCATGAAAACAATAAAACTAAACTTTTTAGATAGATTTTTGCAGGCCGAAAATTGATAATCGATCGGTCAGCTTGAAAAAATAGGCAATTATTAGCCCAACTATCTATCTTTCAAAGCCTAGGCTCTACAGAGTCAGCGTATAAAGTTCTAACAGCTTTCAAAACGTCGAAGACTATATAAAAATCATGATTTTACAGCATTTTTCGGCTCGCAAAAAGCTTTTCGTCCTAAAAATCGATAAAACAGGACATCGTGATCTTCTAAAAAGTTCCCTTTCTACCGTAATCAATCCATTTCAATGTTAAGCAAACGAATCTTTTGTTTTTAATGTATTTTAGGAATGGAAAATCGGCATTCTTTTTCTTCCGAGGGCCAAAAACTTTATGACCTCAAAAATCGATAAAACTGGGTCTAGGAAAGCTCTAAAAAGGCCCTTTCTACAGTATACTAATCATTTTAACGTTATCTATAAGAATTTTTAGTTTTTAGTGCGTGTTTTAGCAATTTAGGCGGCTGTCTGCAGCCGGGGGTGGTCGGGGTGGATAAACAGAGAAAACGTGTGCAGCGGCTACACGAGGCTCCTTTGTACGCCTGGATAGCATGCCCTCATAGGAAGCGGCGATGCCCTGGATTCGCCAAGGCCGCCCATTCGCAACACTTCCCCAATTTCCCACCTCGGCTACTTCGTTTTCCAATTTGTAAAACTTTATTTAGCTAAACTGATAGGCAACGATTATAATGATACCAAATGTTTGGGAAGTTTCTTATTTTTCCGCTTTTTCTAGGCCATCTGAAGTTTATACTCTCGTTTTTGAAGCCAAAAATCTGTATATTGTAGTTTATCCTTTCCAGGTCTGCAAAAAAATGGCCGCCCAATGGCCGCAACGCTACGACGAGGCCGAGCTGCAAGAGCTGGACAGCCTGATTCCGGAGGAGGCGCGAAATGTGAGTCGGGCGAGCTAGCAGCGTTTTTTAGGGAAATTCCGGCGCGCAAGCTAGCAGAGATCTTTCAGGAAAATCGCTTGAGATATACGAAAAGCGAATTTCAGTTGTTACGCGAGCTTGACGAGGTGCAGACTGAACTTGACGCGATTGCCGACCGCGAGAGCGACGAGGTCATCTTGGTGGGTGTTTTTTTGGTGGAATTTGGTGTAGTTTGTAGTCTGGTATATCTTTGTAGAGCTTTAAAAACGTCTAAAATCCTTCATTTTGCAGATTGAGCACAAGTTCGGTCTCCGCCGCGCGCCGCACTTTGCCGACCGCGCCCAGGTCGTCGACAAAATCCCGGAATTTTGGTTTACGGTGGTGAGCTCAATTTTTCCAAGGCTTAGGGACATCTTAACTGGCATCCAATTACGCTATAAAAATCATTAAAACTATAAAAAATCTATTTATGGATTTTTCAGATCATGAACCACCCGCAGATCAGCTCGTTGATCGAGGAGGACGAGGAGCCGCTTTTGTCATTTTTGAAAAATATTGAGGTAAGTGGGAGGTGCTTATTAGGCTCCTAAAGAATCTCTGCTAGTTAGCCTGGAATTGAATGTCGTAATCGATTATAAAAAGGGCAAGCTAGCAAAGATTCTTTGAGGAATCGAAGCAGGGCATGCTAGCAAACACCATTTTTCTCAGCTCGAATGGAAGGGGGATCCACGGGACGGCTTCCAGCTGATCTTCCGCTTCTACCCCAACCCCTTCATCGAGAACCAGGAGGTCATCAAGGACTATTGGACCCGCGCGGAGCCCGAGCCGTACTGCACGACGACCGAGATTTTGTGGCTGCAAGAAGGTAAACCTAAGCCAAGCCAAGCAAAGCCTAGCCTAAGTCTAACCTAAGCCATGCCCAAGCCAAGCCAAGCTTAAGCCTAGTCTAAGTCTAACCTAAGCCAGGCATAAGCCTAAGCCTAAGCCTAAGCCTAAGCCTAAGCCTAAGCCTAAGCCCTAAGCCTAAGCCTAAGCCTAAGCCTAAGCCTAGGCGCCTAAGCCTAAGCCTAAGCCTAAGCCTAAGCCTAAGCCTAAGCCTAAGCCTAAGCCTAAGCCTAAGCCTAAGCCTAAGCCTAAGCCTAAACCTAAACCTAAGCTTAAATCCTAAGCCTAAGTCAAGCCTAAGCCTAAACCGAGCCTTTCAGATTGGCGTCTACGAGCACAACGAGGAGGAGCCGATGTTCGGCCTCTCCTTTTGCGGATGGCTATTCACCAATATGAATCCGCGATTTGATGACGTAGCCGAGGTAATATCCGCCAAGAATCTGTGCTATCTGGCCTCCGTTTCCTCAAAGAATCTCCGCTAGCCTGCCCTCGATTCCAGATCATCCGCGACGACATCTGGCTCTCTCCCCTCAACTATTTCATGGCCCCGGATATCGAGTACGACGATGAGGACTTTGATATTGCCGATCAGGTTGGTTTTGCGGGTTTTAGCTAAAACTACAGCTTAGTCAAGTGGATAGCGCGTTTGGCTGGCAACCTGAGCGTCCGGGTTCGACTCCCGAGTGCCGCAAACTTTTTGCTTTTTGCTCGAAAAGCTCAGAAATGGCTGGCTGACTTCCAGAAAGGAGAAAGGCCGCTTAAAATCCTAGTTTGATCGGATACGCGATGTTTTTCAGTCTAGTAAAGTGGTTAGCGCGTTTCGCTATCAATCTGAGGGTCCGGGTTCAACCCCCGGCGCGGCTAACTTTTTGCTTTTTGGGATTTAGGCTTCCTGGGTTCTTTAAAACCCATTTTTTCAGGCAAATCAGGGTCTCGGCCCTCCTCCCCCTCTTCCGGCAGCCATCGGCGTCATCCAGGGCCCGATTCTGCCGCCGCTCCACCCGGCCAACCCGAATTTGCCCCATCCGGCTCCTGCTCCATCCCGGGGCTCAACCCTGCTCACCCCGAATTCATGAAAATTACTGAAAGAATCTCTGCTAGCTTGCCGGGAATCGATTACGGCATGAAAATGCCCTGTCACTGTCCCTTTAAAAGGCTTAAAAAGATGTTTTTTTCCGCTCAAAAACTCTGTAAATCGGCCAAAAATGTATTATATATCGGCGTCCGGGTTGTACTTCGTACTAATGATACTACTTACTACTGTGTCTTTTTTCTGCTCCCACTCATCAAAATCGGGCTTTCAGTGATTCTCTCACTCTCTCTCTCTCTCTCTCTCTCTCTCTCTCTCTCTCTCTCTCTCTCTCTCTAACTTTTTTGTTGTATGTAAATTTGTTGCAAATAAAGTATTTATCGATTTTTTTTCGGTTTATTTATAGATTTTTACCCGCATAATTTTTTAAAGAATGAAATTTCCTTTAAAAATTGAAATTTTCATGAGAAACATTACATGGCGTAAGCAGTAAAACACCGGAAAAACGTCAAAAACCCAAAGATTAACGCGAAATTCCGGACTACGGTAGCCTGGCCGTTGCATAGGTCGTCGTGGCATACGCACTGCTCGCCGATAAGCCTGAAATTTTGAGTTTACAAGAATTTTCGGAAAATGGTCCCTGCTAGCCTGCCAGCCGCCAAAAAAACGATTACGCCATTAAAAACCGAGCCGCAATTCCCCAAGATTCTCTGCTAGCCTGCCCCTGAACCCATTTGGCTATCGAAATCCAGAACCCACCCCCTGATCGTGATCTTGAGCACCCTCCATCGAGGTCGTCCTTCGGGGCGGTGATCTTGACGCAGCCAAGGTTATCCGGGTGGCAGGTGACGTTCAGGGGGCTTCCTCGGCATTCTGAAAAATAGCGATAAGGGCAGGCTAGCAGAGACCCTTTGGGAATCGCTTAATCGGTTCCCTCCAAGAATCTCTGCTAGCCTGCCCGAAAATTACGTTGGCTGGGGGCGGATAGAAAAACGCCGCAGGAGAAGCAATCCAGAGATTCGGTGGCGGTCAGGAGACCAAAAAGGAGCACGAGCTGGAGCAGCATCTAAATTTGGAATTACCTAGCGTAATTGGATGGCCAGAAAGCTGATAAAATGGCGTAATCGATTCCCAAATCATCTCTTGTATGCTGGAAACCCGAAAACATGGCATGATCGATCCTAAAAAAAGGCCGGCTAGCAGAGATTCTTTGAGGAATTGGGCAAGAAGGGACGAAGCATAGGGATTTTTGGCTTCAATGGTCCTTTAAAAACGATTTTATAGGTGTAGCTGTCCCTTTAAAGGTTTTTAAAGGCCTAAGCCAGGCCTAAGCCAAGCCTAAGCCTAAGCCTAAGCCCAAGCTAAGCAAGCTAGCAGGGATTCTTTAAGGAATTCAGAGCCCGAGCGGGCGGATGAAAGGGAATTCTGCGGGCGTGTGCCCGCAGAAATGCCCCTTTTAGCCTTGGGGGGGGGTAGGGGCCCATAGCAATGAGGGCGCCAGGCAAAAGCCATTCCCTAGGGGTAAAAGCGGGGGGCTGAGAACACGGCGAAAAGCATACCCTAACGCTATACTACTTCTTGGCTCCAATTCCTCAAAGAATCTCTGCTAGCTTGCCGTAACCGTGAAGCGGGGAGGGGGAGGCTAGCAGAGTTTCTTTAGGAAACCGGAAGCGAATTCTAGAGGCAGGAATCATAAAGATCGGGATTTTTGATGCGAAAGAGAGTGAGAGAGCGAGAGAGCGAGAGAGAGAGAGAGAGAGAGAGAGAGAGAGAGAAAAAGAGAGAGAGACTCCTTAGAATAGGCCCCAAGGGAGTCGGACTCCTCTAGTATACAAGTCTTTTCCCACCTCCCCTCCCCTTCCTCCCTCAAAATGCCCCCTCGGGCTATATTCAATTCCAGTCGAGAGGAGAGACCCTGAAAAGGCACGAAAAGCCGGGCCGGAAAACCCCCCCCGCCACGCCCCCTCTAGTGGGCCCCTAATTATTTGGTGGGGCCCAATTTGGGCCATAAGGACTAGAGAATTTTGACTTTAAAGGGAGCGCGACAGCTCAGGCTAATTGATTACGCAACGAAACTCATGAAAAATCCCGAAAAAAGCTCTCTGGCACCCATTACAGGATGAAAATCCGAGCCGGATCGATTACGCTATGAAATTTGGGCTCATCCCGATTTTAAAGGAACAGTGACAGCTGGGGGGATGGATTACGCCATGAAAATCGGTCTTTTCAATTGATTACTCTACAAAAATAAGCATTTTCAAAAGATTACGCTACAAAAATAGTGCTTTCAAAGGATTACGCTATGAAAATCAAGTGTTGCAGTCAATTACGCTATAAAAATCGGACTTTACTATCGATCACGCTAGGAAAATCGGGGCCTAGAATCAATTACGTTATGAAAATTTGGCATGAAAATAGGGATTTCAATCGATTACGCAATGAAACTCGGACTTTCCAATCGATTCCCGAGAAAAATGGAGATTTTGGTCCGTTCAGCTCTTAAAATTAACCCTTTTGAACCGATTACGCAATGAAAATCTAGAAAAACACCACCAGGAATCGATTACGCAACCAAAATCGTCCCCAAAATTGGCCAGGTACACGCAAATTTATCTGGTTCATGGCCTGGGGGCATTCTCTGCCCGATGTCCTTTATATTGGCGGACAATCGGACCCCCACTTCTCTCGCAACTTGTTACGACTAGGTATGGGGGGCATTGAATGACTCGATGCCCCCCCTCGATTCCATACAACTACTATGTTGACACGCATCGAAGGACACGCTACCCCCCGGAAAATTGGGGCAAACCAGCGGAGAGCGTTTGAGAAACCTAAGCCTAAGCCTAAGTATAAAGCCGAAGCCAAGCCTCAAGCCCAACCTAAACCTAAGCCAAGCCCAAGGCCAAGCCTAAGCCTAAGCCTAAGCCTAGGCCTAAGCCTAAGCCCAAGCCTAAGCCTAAGCCTAAGCCTAAGCCCAAGCCTAAGCCTAATCGGGGACCACTCCTAAGCCTAAGCCTAAGCCTAAGCCCAAGCCTAAGCCTAAGCCTAAGCCCAAGCCTAAGCCTAAGCCTAAGCCCAAGCCTAAGCCTAATCGGGGACCACTCCTAAGCCTAAGCCTAAGCCTAAGCCTAAGCCTAAGCCTAAGCCTAAGCCAAGCCTAAGCCTAAGACTAAGCCTAAGCCCAAGCCTAAGCCTAATCGGGGACCACTCCTAAGCCTAAGCTTAAGCCTAAGCCTAAGCCTAAGCCTAAGCCTAAGCCAAGCCTAAGCCTAAGGGTCGACTTTCACTAGCAATAACTTTCTTTAGGAATTACCTATCGTAATGATTTATACACGATTCGAAAGGGCTTGAAAAACTCTACAAAGCCCTGTAAGAAAAATTACAAAAATGCCGTAATCCCAGAAAATCGAAAATTCCGGTAAGCCTATCGATATGGCCGATTTCCCGGCGTGACCTCCCCCCCTAGCGAGTCAACCCGCATAGCTTTGGCTAGGAATTAGCTATGGTAATGATTTTGACACGATTCGAAAGCACTTGGAAAGCTCTACAAAGTGCGTCAAAAAATTAAGCCAGGCCGCGCCCCCTTTCCTCAAAAATCTCTGCCAGCGCGCCAGGTCCAGGCTCCAACTTCAAGCCCTCATAACTTTATCCAGGAATTACCTAGCGTAATGATTTAAACACCATTCGAAAGCCCTTGAAAAACTCTACAAAACAAAATGATCAACGGGACTTTATATTCAGGTCCTGAACGCATTAATAGACTAATTTTTGGTGGTCAAGTATTTATTTTTCATCAGTCTTTCATCAATTTCGAGTTTTCGACCATCTTTCGTTTCCGGGCCGCGGCTGCTTCTTCAGCATGGATTTGGTTGTAGCATTTGTGGGTCGGGAAGAGCACCAATTTATCGATTGCTTTGTCCAAGCGCCGGTCGATGGCCTCGAATTCGGCGATGGCGCGGTCGATGGTGGGGCGATCGAGGGGGGTTCCGGCCGGAGGGACAACTTCTTCCATTTTGTGCCTAAATTCTTGCCCAATATACGCGTAAGTGGGCACTGTTAGCCTGCCCTGCCTTCAGGGGTCCTTTAAAACGGTTTGAAGGTGTTTTCAAAGGAACATTGAAGGCAGGATTTTTGACGAGAGAGATAGAGAGAGAAGACAGCGAGAGAGAGAGAGAGAGAGCGAGAGTGAGTTAGAGAGACAGAGAGAGACGGAGAGAGAGAGGGTGAGTGAGAGAGAGAAGAGAGAGAGAGAGAGTGAGAGAGAGAGAGCGAAAAAGACCCACCTAAAAATCCTCCGAACGACCGGAAATCGTCTATCCATATAGGCGACAGCCGGGGGCATGCTTGTCTCGACGAGAAACGTGCTATCCAGCGATACCCTGTGGCTACTCGGATCTCTCAGCTCGAAGTATTCCTCAAGCGTCTTGGCAGCGGCGAGTTCTTTGTCCCTTTGGGCGTTCCTCTCCACGAGCTCTTGGCCCTGATAATTATAGTAATCCCTGTAGTAGGTCCACGGCGGTATCGAGCTCATGTTCAGCGCCGAGCGCAGCTCCTGGAGACCTGAAATTTGGTGTCCATACCCCTTTAATGACCGGGGCAAGCTAGCAGCGATCATTTAGGATGGGTACGTCGGGTTTAGTGGTCCTTTAAACGCAATTTTCTGGGTGTCGCCATCCCTTTTAAAGCTTTAAAAGCTAAAAAATCAGTTTAAAGGACCATTGAAGGCAAAAATCGCTGACCAATAGTCTCTGCTAGCTTGCCCTCACCTAGATCAGCTTTTAAAGACAATTTTATAGCTGTCATCATCCCTTTAAAACCCCTAAGTGGAAGTTAACAGCTCGAAATTCGGTTTTAAAGGACCATAGAAGGCAAAAATCGCTTCCTCAATGATCTCCGCTAGCCTACCCAACCCTTAAAATCACTTTAAAGGGACAGTGACACCTCGAAACCGAAAATGTACCTATGGTCTCGGCGGCGGCCAGGGGTAGGTAGGAACTTAGCGCTCGCGCGGCGAACGCCTTCAGCTTGTGGTCCCATAGACCCTCGTAGTCGTCATCGGTCAGGCACTCGTTGCTCAACGCCGCCAACTCGGCCTCGAAGTCGAAGGGGGAGAGAATGTTGGCGAGATCGAGCTCGAGGTTTTCTAGAGATATTGAAGCGGAAGCTTAAGCCTAAGCCAAGCCTGTGCTTACCTGCAGCGATTAGCCCAACGAAGACGAGACACCAGCCGATAGCCACCCTCATGATTTTATGAACGCGGATCGGGAAGGCGAGAATGATAGGGAAGTCTAGGAATTTGGGTTATCATCCTTATCACGTTCTTTCTCTATCCATCTCTCTCTCGCTCTCTCTCTCTCTCTCTCTCCTCATTATCTTTTTGGGCCTCTTCCTGAAACGCGCTATCGATTACGCCACGAAATTCCCATCCAATTACGCCTAAAAATTGCAGATTTAGCGATTACATGAAATTCGCGTTCAATCGATTACGCCACTAAATTCCAACCGATTACGCCATGAAATCCAAGATCCGACAGCAACCGATTACGACACGTTGTCTGCCCTTATCGGCCCGTTTCCTCAAGAATCTCTGCTCGTTGCCCACTCCTCTAACGCAAAGTCATTTATTCGAGTACACCGAGAAGGGGCGGGGCAGGCTAGCAGAGACCATTTGCCAGGGCACGGGAAACATATTGAGCGTTTTCTCACTTTAGCGATAGAAAAAAAGAGAAAAAGGGGCGGGGCTTAATCACAGGCGGTAGCGAGTAGCGAGTAGCGAGAGAGTGGGGGAGAGAGACACGCAGAGAGCGAGAGAGAGACAGATAGAGAGCGAGAGAGCCAAAGTCCAGGGATGAATTGTCGGGGGGTTAATGGTCGATTGGAGTGGAGTTTGTAGTTTGTAGTTTGTAGCCGGCCGGGCGGATCACACGGTGAAAATGTCGGGAAAGTGGACGCCGGCAAAGTGGCGCTCCTTCTCCGTCCAGTACCTGGAATTTGTAGTCTGTAGCTGGAGCCTAGGCTTGTCTTAGGCTTAGCTTGGCTTATGCTTAGGTTAGGCTTCGACTTCATCTACCCACTTCATATTGGGCATGTAGATGCTTTTCTGCGTCATCTCGTCGCCCATGTTGTCGAACCACAGCGGCGTGAAGGCGTGCGACTTGCCGCGGACGCGCTGCGCCTGCAAAAAAATACGTGGCGTAACCGGTTACGCTAGGAAATTCAGCCGTTTCCAATCGATTACGACATGAAAATCGAAAATTTCATGGCGTAACCAGTTCCCCCCTGGCTGACCTCCTCGAGCTTCTTCTTCAGCTTGGCCGCCTGCCCGGGATTGCCGTTCTCGAGGGCCCGCTGGTCGGGGCGCAGCCGGGAATCGGTGGGCGGGGCTGAGTCGGCCGGCGTCACCGGCTCGTTCAGCGTCATCGTAAAGGAGCTGTAAAACGTGTAGTGTGTAGTTTCTAGCCTTTCCCCCTACTTGAAGCCATAGTACTCGCCGAACTCCTCGTCGGCCGCCTGGAAGAGGGACGTCTGCACACCGGTGGTGGCGACCCTGGAAGTGAGAGAGTGAGCGAGAGAGTGAGAGAGAGAGACAGAGAGAGAAGAGAGAGAGAGAGAGAGAGAGAGAGAGAGAGAGAGAGAAAGCAGAAGAAAAACCCCACTTGGTCAACTGCTTGTCCCAGTGGCCGGCTAGCCGACAGGCCACCACCTCGCCCTTGAAGATGTCGCCGCGAAGCTGCAAAAAACGAACTACCAAAAAAACTAATCTTAGCAAAAAAATGGCACCAAAACCCGTGGCCAAGTGGTTTGTGGTCTTGCCTACTAATCTGACGACCCGGGTTCGACTCCCGGGACCTACAAACTTTTTGCTTTTTGCCTAGAACTCTCAGAATCGACCATCTGGCAGCCAATCAAGCGTATGCGAGAGAAGAAGAGGCGAGCGAAAGATAGAGAGAGAGAGACAGACTCAGCTCATGCTCATGCTCACCTCCCTATTCGCGACAAAGTGCAGCTCGCACGAGTACCCGTTCGTCGACGTGATCACCATCTTACCCGTGTGGCTCACCTAGACGAAAAGGGGGCGTGGCCTCCGTTCCGCAAATGCTCTCTGCTGCGTACCTTCCTCTTCTCGGGGTCCGTTGGCTTCTCGATGGTGGTGTGCACCTTCTCGATGGCGTACTGCTCCATCCCGTCGGCGGTCGCCAGTTTCAGGCGGATCGGCAGGCTTTGGGTCAGCTGAAAAGAGTCCCTGTCATCAACCCTTTAAACCGTCTGAACTTTCTCCAGGAATTAGCTATCGTAACGTAATATACCTCATTCAAAAGAACCGAAAAAATGCTACAAAATGAGCTATAAAAGATCAAAATCTGATGTTTGTATCCCGAGATACGGTCGATTGTAGTTTGTAGCCTGAGAGCCCAAACTTTAAATGGCCATAACTTTGGATAGGAATTAGCTATCGTAATGTAATCTACTCCATTCGAAAGCCCTTGAAAAGCTCTACAAAACCCCGGCCCGCCTCGATGGTTCCGGACAGCTTGGAGGTGGTGGTGACCGGGTCCATCGTCTGCCACCACACCCAGCCCGTGCCCTCGGCAAAGCCAGCCGTGATCGGGGGATGGTGGGAGACCTGAAGCGGCTTGGCTTAGGCTTAGGCTTAGGCTTCGGCTTGCCTGTTCCCCATGGAAGCGCCACGTCGGCTCGACGTAGTCGAACGACTCGCCGAGGATGGGGTTCAGCGGCTTCCGGGAGCGTCCCTTCGTGTTCGAGTAGCCCGAGACGGCGAAGGCCGCGACCAGCGCCTACAAAAAGCAACGGATTTCGTATCGTAATCAGTCGTATCGCGGATTTTTTGAAGTTTTGAGATGAATTACGACGTGAAATTCAGCGTAATTTTTTTTTTTTTTGGGAGGTATTACGACATGAAATTCGAAAATTCCGTACCATCCTATCGACGGGATCGCGGGCGGAGACGGCCTGGGCCAGAAGCTGATTAGCGCAGACGGGGAGACCGGCCCTGCGAGGGGGGAAACGATGGTACCGTTCTGTTATCGGGGGAGGGGGTTAAAGGCCCATTGAAGTCGGAAACGGATGTCCCACTATGGATTTTGCCTTGCTTGTCCCTTTAAAGTAATTTTTAGACTTTTAAAGGCCCGCTGAAGGCAAAAAAGTACCTGCTGAGGGCCATCCTGGCCAGCCCGCCCATCCCGAGCCCCTCGGCGGCCATCATCTTCGCGGGCAGGCAGGTGCGACGCGGCCGCGGCGCGCAGAAAACGACCGGCTGAAAAATTCGGTTACGCTATGAAATCCTGTTGAACTGCTCGCCCACCTGCATGGGGGCGGTGACGGCCTCCTCGACGGCCCCGGACGTCTGGCTCATCTGATCGGACGGGGGCTCGGCCACGCGCTGCGTCTCCTCCAACACTTTGCGCGAGCGCTCGAGCAGATCGCTGGAAAGGGGCGGTGAACGGCTTGAAGACGTCGGCTCACTTCTTCTCCTGCTCCAGGGCGACGGCGCTCTGCTTCTCCTTCGCGTCCTCGAACGCCTCGAGCTCCTCGGCCGATTCTGGAACAGGGGGTTCTCACTCGCCCCCCTCTCTCTCTCTCTCTCTCTCCTCCTCTCTCCCGCTTACCCGACTCGGGCGTCAGCTGCAGCCCTCGCCCTCCCGCCTTGATCGCCATCACCTCACGCTTCATCTCGACCAGGGTGCCCTGAAACGGCATAGTCAGGTGGCTAGCAGTCTAGCGTATCAATCTGACGGTCCGGGTTCGACCCCCGCCCGCGGCAAACTTTTTTGCGTTTTGCTTTTTTGCATGAGAATCGGACCTTCATCTGCCGCTGCAACTTGTTGAGCTGCTCGGCGGTGCCGACGAGACTCGACGCCACTTCCAACGACATGGCGAACAGCTCCTTCGCGTCGTCCATCACCTTGGCGGTGGCCTCCAGCCCCTCGCACATCTTCTTCTCCTCGTTGGCAGGGGCCGAGCCGTCATCCGGGGAGTGGGCGGCCACGCTGAAAAGTAGAAATTTTTACACTTTTAAAGGCACTGGGAAGCCTAGAGCCAATCTATTACGCCATGAAATTCGGAATTTGGCGTAGGACCGAAAAATCCCCGTTTTTTCGATTTTCCGGCTCTGAATGAATGACATTATGGCCAAAAATCAAGTTTTTACACTTTTAAAGGACCCTAGAGACCAATCGATTACGCCATGAAATTCGGCGGCTTCTTGGCAAAACCCACGGGTTGTCATTCTCGTCGAGCTCGCCGGAGGCGTCCTGCGGCGGCGAGGTGGCTCCGCTGGTACTGAGGAGGAAATTAGACACAGTGTTACGAGAAAAATGGGGCTGAACTCATGGCCGAGTGGATAAGAGGTTTGCCGTCAATCTGACGACCCGGGTTCGACTCCAGCCTCCAAACTTTTTGCTTTTTGCTTCAAACTTTTAGCATATACGATCTGATGATCAGGAAGCGAGAGAGAGAGAGAGAGAAAAACATAGAGAGCGAGAGAGAGAGAGAGAGAGAGAGACCTACCCTTCAGTCGCTCCTCCTCCTCCGGCCTGTTTGTAGAGGCGATGGTGGCGCAGTCCCTCCAGCCAGACGTCGTACGTCGACGCGTCCACCGGGGCCAGGATCTGCAGTCGATTACGATAGGTAAGTCGCTGTCACCATCCCTTTAAACCTGCAGAACTTTCTGTATGAATTAGCTATCGTAACGTAATATACACCATTCGAAAGCCTTTGAAAAACTCTACAAAACGTGCTATAAAACACAAAAAGGCGACATTCCTATCCCAAAATGAGATCTATTGTAGTTTGTAGCCCCTGCGCCCAAATTTTAAACGCCATAACTTTGGCCAGGAATTAGCTATCGTAATGATTTAGACATCATTCGAAAGGCCTTGAAAAAATCTACAAATCCCCAACCTCACCTGTGTATTCTTGGGGAATTGGAGGGCAAAGCGCTGCTGCTTCTTCTCGGGCACCACCGTCACGGCGCCGATATCAATCTTGGTCGACCATGCCGATGTGAGCCCGGCGTCCTTGTCCTCCTTCTCCTTCTTGTTCTTCCACAGCTTCAGGTGGCCGCGGGCCAGCTCGGCGTAGAACCTGAGCAAGGGGATAATTGGTTACGCCACGGAATTCGGGATTTGGGAATCGATTACGCCATAAAAATCACCTGCGCGTGCGGCGCCAGCGCTTGTTGCGCTCCTTGAGGGTGACGGTGCCGCGGACGGGTGGCGGGCATCCCTCCGGGCATTTCGCCGACGGGTAGTCGGGCAACGGCTCGCCGGGGGTCTGCGACGAGTTGCGCATCCGCTTCAGCGTCAGGTATGAGCCCTTCTTCTCGGAGGGCATACTGTAGAGGTGTCGCTGTCCCTTTAAAACCACGAAAAGCTACCGAACAAGATGAAGCCGGGCGGGGAAGTGAAGGATTTTGTGCAGATTTTTCCCTTCCTTTCTCTTGAAAATTCGATTCGGGATGCAAATTTCGACATTTCGGTACTGGACTGTTAGCGGGGGGGGGGGAGCCAGGACCAGTTTTTGCTTTGGGCCTATAACTGTCAGCCAATAAAGCCATTTCAATCCTAAAATCCTGACTTTAGGGCATTTTAGGAAGTTTCCAATTACCTAGCGTAATCGAATGTCGAAAACTTCGGAAATCTAATTTTTTGTCGAAAGGTTTACCTTTTTTCGACTGCCTTTTGTGTCACTGGCTTTTATGGCCCGCTGCCAGCCCGTCAAAGCCCACAAACTACAAATTTTTCGAAATTTTGAGCCGAATTTCGTGTCGTAATGGCCCCAAAGGCTAATTTTTCAAAATTTTCTGGAAAATCCGGGTTTTTTTTTGCTTTTTTCGCTGCCAATGTCTGATCTGGCATGCTGCCAAGCTGATAGCCTAAGCGCTAATCAGATTTGGGTCCCGCAACGGCATCTTTGCCCCCCCCCCACCTTGTGCGGGACAATGGCTGATCCCCCCTGGTATCACTCTCTGTCTGTTTGTTTGCCCCCTTTCTCTGTCTCTCTGTCTGTGTGACGCTAGATGTTTGTCCACTCCTTAGTGCCCTCCCCCTCATCATCATCCGGATCTGAATGTGGCCGGTATAAATGGCAGCTGCCCTGTTGGGACCAGGATACCGGAAGCCATGCTCGTCTCCTGCCTCCTCCCCATGTTCCTCACGGCCACCCAGGCGTTTCCCTGGGACGGGCAGCCGACTGGTAGGTCTACTATCGAACCACGCAAAAAATTGGATTTTTGGCAAAAAGCAACAAAATTTGACCTCGGAAGGGATCGAACCCTCGACCCTGAATTTTTGACTTTTTGGGTCCTTTAAAATGTTTTTTGTTGTTTTTTTCTACTGGTTCAAATTCTAGGTAGATACTTTAAAAATCCACGCAAAAAAACGAATTGTTGGCAAAAAGCAAAAGATTTCGAGCTCGGTCGGGATCGAACCCTCGATCCGAACTTATTGGCTTCCTGGTCCCTTTAAAGCTTTTTTTGAGTTTTGCTTGTTGTGACTCAGCTTCCGGTAGCTACTCTAAAAATCCACGAAAAAATTGCGTTTTGAGCAAAAAGCAAAAAAACTTTTACCTCGGACGGGATCGAACCCGCGACCCCCAAACCCGACTTGGATTTCGATTCTGAGTCTCTAGTTTTTTTGCGTTGATCTATCTATCGTCCAATTTGCCCAAAAACATAGAACCTCCATTTTAAAGGACCATTGAAGTAATTTCAGAGTCGTCCTCCGAGCTGGAGGCCGGAAACGGGGACGAGTTCGTGATCCTGCGCAGCCGGAAGAACAGCAATGGGTGGGTCGAGCCAATTTTTCGTCTTACTGGCGGCTAGACTACAGATTCCAACGCGAAAAACCCGCTAGGCTAGAAACTACAATTTTAGGGCCGCCCCAGACCGGATGGAGCGGTGCGAGTATCTGCACTTGTTGGGCATCTACACCCCCGAATGCGAGGCCAAGGGGTATTCGCCTCCCACAGAGGCCCCGACTACCACTACAGTACCCCGTAAGTTCAAAGTAGTGCTGCGGAGCACAGAAACAATACATGGCGTAATCGATTACGCCATGAAATCGTAAAATTGTTATTTTTGCTCAAATTCAATTTTTTTTCTTTTGAAAATCGCTAAATTTCAGCTGATTAGGACGGATTTGTAGCTTGTATTACGCTTCTATAACCAACTATGACATTAAAAGGCTCAAAACGACCCAATCAGCCAATCGATTACGCCAGGAAAACCTAAAATCGCTATTTTAGCTAAAAATTCGATTTTTCTTTTGAAAAGCACCAAGCCGTCAGCTAATTAGGCTTTATTTGTAGTTTGGAGAAGCCAGGCCATTCGATTACGCCATCAAAAGGCGGACTACAAACTACAACATTTCCAGCCCCGCCACCCACCTGCCAACGGAAATTCTACCAAGACCGCTGTCGCCCCCATCCGCAATGCGTGCAGGGAGGAATGGTAAGAGAGGGGAGGGCAGGATAGCAGAGATACTTTGAGCTTTAGAGGACCATTGAAGGCAAACAGGGGTGCGGTAGTTGTGGATTTTGATTTCCCAATCCCTTTAAAAAAGATTTTTTGAGTTTTAAAGGCCTATTGATGGCAAAAAGAGGCGTGTCAGCTCTGGATTTTGCCTTGCCAATCCCTTTAAAATGATTTTCGTGGCTTTTAAAGACCCATTGAAGGCATAAAATATGGATTAAGATGTGCCGTGACGTCTCGAACAACCTGTGCTGCAAGCCGGGCCCCGACCAGTGCCCCACCCAGGAGCAGCTCGGCATCGTTTGCTCGAAGACGGCACGACTGGTGGGTGGCTTAGGCTGAGGCTTAGGCTTAGGCTTGGGCTGAGGCTGAGGCTTAGGCTTAGGCTGAGGCTTGGGCTTAGGCTGAGGCTTAGGCTTGGCTTGGTCTTGGGCTTACTGCTGCTTTAAAACCAAAAAAATGCCTTTTTAGGTCTCCTGGTGCTCAAACGACACCCACTGCACGAAGGGGACAAGGTGCTGCCCCTCCGGCTGTGGATACAACATTTGCATCTAACCCTGTATTTAATAAATTATATTTATTCCGTATCGTAGGCTACAAAATATAGACTACAAAGTACAAATTCTGTACTACAGACTACACAATCGATCGGAGCAGCTCGACGCGGGAGTAGACGCGATGCGGGCACGGGCAATATTCCGAGTCGGCACCTAGGAGGGCGTTTTTGTAGTTTGTAGCCCGGAGGTTTGAAATTGTAGCCTGTAGCCTTCCAGAATTCGCTAATCTGGCCTCCAATTCAGCCATTGGGCGCATTTTTGTGGCGTTGTAGTCTTTTGTGTGAGAATTTGTAGTCTGTAGCCTGATCTGTAGTTTGTAGTTTGCAGCTTGTAGTCATACCGGGTTCTCCCTCCTCCCCTCGTTCTCCGCCAGGGCCTTCGGCGCCCTCTTGCCCGGCTTCTCCATCAGCTCCTCGATCGCCCGGGCGGCCTGAAACGGAATTTCCTGGCGTAATCGGATCCCGAGGGTTCGATCCCGGCCGGGGTCATAACTTTTTGCTTTTTGAATGTTGAGCTCCAAAAATTGCCTACTACGTTCCTAGGTCGTTTTCTCACCTCTTCCACCCATCGGCCCCTCTCTTCCCTCATCTCCCTGCTCTCCAGCGTCCCCTGGTGCTCCCTGTATTCCTTGGGGCCCACGGGGGCCCCAATGCCGGCCATCCCCTCCGGTCCCTGCTCGCCGTCTGGCCCCATTGGCCCCTCGCCACCAGTTACGCCTGCAAAATAACCGATTACGGCATCAAAATCGGGCTCGGGTTCGACCCCCGGCCGCGGCCTGGAGGTTTGGCTTTTTGCTTTTTGCCTCAAACACTCAGAATCGGGTATCTGGCAAGTACAATGAAAACTGAGATCTGAAAAATCAAATTCTAGAACGCTTACGCAAGTTTTGACCCCCCGACCGACTTGGTCAAGTGGTTAGCGCGCTAGCCTCAAAATCCCAGGGTCCGAGTTCGACCCGCGGCCTCGGAAAACTTTTTGCTTTTTGGGTTTTGAGTGGGTTTACGGTCAGATGACACCCAGAAACACAAAAGCTCCGACCTGGCAGTCCTGGGGCTCCATTTCGGCCGGGGACGCCCGGGGTTCCCATCGCGCCTCGCAGGCCCCGCGCACCTGGAAATTAGGGTAATTTTGGGGCGAGGCTTGTCGAAATTGTAGTCTGTAGCAAAGCCGAGAGCTTTATCCAGGCTACAAGCTACAAACTACAAACTCCAAAGGCCTACCCTTCTTTCCAAGAGCACCAGGTGGGCCGGGGGATCCCTGGGGGCAAGTGGTGCAGCCGACGTGCTGGGGAGGCTGAAAATAATTGTTGGAGCTAAATAGGCACCCAGTTAAAAGATTTAGGCGACAAGATAGGTTTCATAAAGCTTAAATTCGCAACGCTACCTCCAACTGCAAGTCTTCGGCGTCATTTCCGGCGGGGCCGGGTTTTCCGTCTTCTCCAGCCGATCCATCGGATCCTCGTTCTCCAGGAGGACCTGGAGGACCTCTGGGGCACTCTTCTGGCGTTTTGAAGACTGAAAACTGGGTTTTAAAGGGCCATTGAAGGCAAGCGGAAGCCCAAGCCTAAGCCTAAACCTAAGCCCAAGTCTAAGCCACCGTACTCACCGCACTGCTTCGGTTGCGGCGGCGGGGCTACCGTGGTCGAAAAGAATGGCCGCCTCGAGGGCAGCGGCCCCCTCGTGGGCCCAATCGGGTTGAACTCGTAGCTCGACACTGGGGGCGGTCTAGCAGAGATTATTTGCGGAAAAATTGCTCTAAAATACCTCGGGAAATTCGGTTGTACTATCACGGGTTTTGGCGTCGTAATCGGTTCGGGGATGAGGGCTACGAGACGCTCCACGGCCGACGCCACCGATGCCATCAGGGTGGTGGGGGATACGGTGGTGGTGGAGGGGGGTACGGTAGTTTCGGCGGAGGCTACGGTGGTTTTGGGCGGGCCAAAGGAGGGAGGGGCAGCCTGAGACGATTTTGCCTTCAATGGTCCTTTAAAATATATAAAAAAATAGTGTTTGTGTGTCAGTGTGCATTTGCATGCAACTTCCGTCACCGTGTCCGGAAGATGACTCATGAGGGGAAGGGTTTTCAGCTACGTATGATACGTCATTAGGTGCGTAATGGCACCGAGATGACTGCACGCATGCCAGATTTTGCAATTTATGCTATTTTCGACGTTAAAATTAAGTTTTTGTTGAAAAATCGGGCGACCTCTTTGTTAGGAAATAATTACCATACGCCGGAAGTGGCGATAGCCTATTTAATGGGAGAGAGCGAGCACTTCTCAGTGTTTCTCATCGCAGCTTGGGCGAATTATGCAAAGTGAAGAATATTATGGGATTTAGAGGGTCCAGGGTTGAAAAGTCGCGAAGCACTTTCAACCCTAGATCCTAAATGTTACCCCGGATTCATCGTAGTCGGCTCCCTCGGCGCCGCGATCTTCCTCGAAATTGTTGTAGCCCTAAAAAAGTATATTTTGATCGAAATTCCTCAATAAAGCCTGCTAGCTGGCACCATTTTCTCAAGAACCGCTGCTAGCCTGCCGAGAGGAAAATTCGTGGTGCCTAAAATGGCTTAAAAATTCACAATTTAATTTTTGTTTCTTTTAATTTTCAAAAAGGTTGCACGATGTTTGGCGCTCGAAAAATCCGCAAAATATTCTCTGCTAGCCTGCCCCATTTCCTCAAAAATCGCTGCTAGCCTGCCCAAAATTACAAAAAGAGATCAGTCGCTTTTATTACGAGCTTTCGAATCACGGGATTTCATCGAGATTCCCACAACACGTTCGAGTCATCATTTCCAGTCTTCCCGGGAGGGGCGTGGTCTCTTATATACCCCCCTCCTCCGGCGTGGGCCAGGTGGCGCGTGTTTCGGGGGCGCAAAGGTAGGGCTGACTGGGAAGGCCCAAAAACGCTATTTTTCACCAGGATTACAGTAGAAATTGGTTATTTAGCATTTATAAAGCCAGAAAATCAGCTTAAAAATACTAAGAATTTAGGTAAATGCTTTAAAAACCAACCTCATCCTGGTATTCCTCGTTCGTCGATTCGCCAAGTTTTGCCGCGTTTTGAGAGTCATCTTCTTTCTAAAGGCATACTTTAAGTTACATAGTATCTTTTTCACGTTAACTGGCGTTCGAGTTACTGATTACGACATGAAAAGCTCTGTAAAACCCACCGTTTTCGCGCCAAAAGCGATCCGCTTGGCCGGGTAGCCATGGTAGCCTTGGAAGAAGGAGCGGGCAATCTAGCAGGGATTCATTGAGGAATTCGAGGGAAGAAATAGATTCCCAAATGTTCTCTGCTAGTTGCTAGATGGTACCTGTCTCGGTTTTCTGAGTTGTTGCACGCCAATGTCTTTTTGAATCTCGGCCATCATCGACACGACGTGCACCTCGTCTTTCTGAAGTTTGTAGTTTGAGATTTTGCTCCAAAAACTCAGAATCGACTCACTGACGGACAACAAGCAAGATGACGTCAAGAAAAACTAAATTTTGAATAAATTACGCCACGTTTTTTGAGGGTCGTGGGTTCGAACCCCGGCCGCGGCAAATCGGTCAGATGTTTGCTTTTTGCCCGAAAAGCTCAGCTCCATAAAATCCAAACCTGCAAGAGCAACATCTCGTGATTGAGCAGCTGCTCGAGCTGCTGGCACTCCTCGAAGACGGCGGCAAAGAGGAGCACGCACAGCGAGATGCACGCCATCGACCCGACCACGGCACACACGTTCAGCCGGATGATGGACGACATCCTGGAGGAGGGCAGGCTAGCAGAGAGTGTTTATTGGCGGTCAGACTACGAGAAAAAAACGATGAGAGCCGGGCAGGCTAGCAGAGATTTTGAGACTTTTCCACCAAAAAATCTGGAAGATGCCAAAATCCTCGATTTCAAAGGACAAATGGTCTCTGCTAGCCTGCCTTTCCAAAAATTTTGTGCTCAATTGATCAATTGGGCTTTATTTTAGACAATTCTGTGTGAACAACGTGGCAAACTAGCAGAGATTCTTGGAATTCCGCGTTAAAACTGAGCGATAGAAATCAAAATCCTCGATTTCAGAGTATAAATGCTCTCTGCGAGCCTGCCTTGCCAAAATTTTCGACTCACCTGACAGCCAGGGTGTAAGAATAGCAAATGAACGTCTAGAAATTTGCACCCTAAATGCCCTGGGCGCATATTGACAGCCGAATCGGTGTCGCCTCGGGGTATCTATCCAGTCCATCGCAATATTTGGGGGCGCATGGAACACGGCCAGATGGATCCAACGATTTGACAGGGGTTACTGTAGGTGAAAAACGCTGAAAAATTACTAAAAACGACGTAAAAAGTCGAAATTACGATTCAACCCATTAGGAAATGTATTTCCAAAAAGTCTGATTCGTTAAAAACCTTGTTTTCGGTGCCATTTCCGTTTTTTCTGCAGCTTCATGCAGTTTTATGCCGCGCGTCATCAGCATCCACTTCTTCTCACCATTGAAATGTGCCCTGGATTTTGTTGTCGTCAATGGGCTGCCGCGGCGAGGTCGAGACGAAGAAGAAGAGGAGAAGCGCGTACACTTTGGCCACTCCGGCGATCTCCTTCCGATAATCGATGTGTGGGTGGGTGGTTTCTGCAAAAAAAAGCGATTGTCTGCCCCCGGTCATATGGCTTTTGCTATGTTTCATCGCGGGCGGCTTCTTCTTATTCTTCTTTTCCATTTTTTGTAGATTTGAGTTTTTAGATTTATGAAAATTCGCTTAAAAATGTCAAAAGTGTTGCCAAAATAGTTTTTTCCTTTATTTTTACTATCTAATTCGTTTTCTAACCCATTTTATCTTTACATTTCGTCTCCATCGTTTCGCATCGTTAAATAGGTTTTTTTAAACGGCCCATAACGTTTTTTAAATGATTTTTGTTGCGTTAATGCTAAAAAAAATCAATAACCCGGCAGATGCGCCCTTACTTACTCCATTCATGCGTTTATCGCATTCGATCTGGCTTTTTTACTTCTTTTTTCGAGTACCTGGGTTTACAACGATTGAAAACCGCTTAAAAATGCTAAAATAACATGGATTTCCTCTTTGCTTTTATTCATTTACGTAGAAATTTAAAAAATACTTCAAAAACACTGCAAACAATGAAAACGTTGGTTTTATGAGGTTTTTTCCGCTCAAACGTGAAAATTTTCAATCCTTACCTCTTTTTTACTTCATCTTTTTGTTCTAACCGCTACTAAACCTGCTAATTTAGATATTTTGATCAAGAAATATCCCCTCGTCATGTTTTTCTATAAAACAGTCACATTTTATGAAAACCCAGGCGCGCGCCTGTTTTATTTTGTTTTTATTCCTCTCCTTTTTGTTTTCACCGCGCGCTTCTCCGCCTGATCTTTGCATTTCACATACCCAATTTTGCAAGCTTTCGCTTTTTTAGCAAACTTATGCTTGTTTTGGTGCTTTTTACACGAAAATCGCTTCTCTATTCATTTTATCTCGAACGTTTGGCGTGTTTTAGCCGATTTTGATGATTTTAAAGCCTAAAAACTTTCAAAAAACCTTTGCCTTTCTTATTTTCTCATTCTAAATGCCAAAAACTATAGAAAAGGCTAGTTTTCTGCTTTTAAAAGCTTTGAAATCCATTTCTAGATGCGAAAGACTCGTTTTTGCTTTTTTGAGCCGTTTTTAAAAGTTATAAACTTTCAAAAAACGTTTGCGTTTTGTGTTTTCCCATTCTAAATGCCAAAAACGATGGAGAACGATCGTTTACGAGGTCTGGGAACTTAAAAATTATTTTTTATATGCCAGAGAACAGTTTTTCGCCTTTTTACCTAAATTTGTCGCTTCTCTAAACGATTTTCCCTTTTTATTCGTTTCTAAACGCGTTTTCCAAAGTTCCAACTCGATTTTTCGCTTTTCCAAGCCGATTTTCGCGTTGTTTTCTTTTCTAAACGCATTTTACGAACTTCCTTTTTTCAGATGACGCACCTGTTCCCGATGGATCTGGACGGCCACGTGCATCCGTATGGCCGAGACGTCGACGGATGGGGCAGGCCGATGGTCGACGCCGCGTGTGCTGCTGATGATGACGACGATCTGGCCACCTATCAGCGCGTGCCTGATGTACGTAATGGTTACAGGCTTTTAGTTCTAGGCTTTTCAGGCCTCCTTTTGATGCTAGAAAGATGGATTTAGACTTTCTGTGCCGACTATTTTTAGTTCTCCGTTTTTTTTCTTCACGAAATAGCTTCTGCTCACCGTTTAGGCTTTGTTTTAACGCTGTTTAGACAAATTTTGGCTTTTTAAACCCTTAGAAAGCTAGAAATTGCTTCTTTACGAAAAACAGTGTTTTTAGGAGTTTTTCAACAAGTTTGGACCTTTTTGCCTTTGAAAAAAGACATTCTTGTGGTTTAGACGTGTAATTGTCCATTAAAAACGTAATCAAGGAAGATGAGAATAGAAAAACAATGAAAATAGCGTAGAAAACTCGTTTTCCATCCTTAAAACGTTAGATTTCTGCTTTTTTTTCTGGAGTTTGTCGTTTTAAAACGCTCTAAAAACTTTTTGGACTTCAAATTTACGATTTAACGCGCAGATAAGCTTTGAAAAACTAGCATTTCCGATTTTTACATTTTTTTTGCGCTCGAAGTAGGTGTTTTTACAATGTTTTCTTTTTTCAGGGCGAAATCTCGTCCCCTCCCCCGCCCACCGACTACATGTTCGAGCCGGACATGGAGGCCACCGACCTCGGCGCCGTCGCCGCCGCCATCAACCCGGCCGGCGTCAAGGTGGGCAAGGGCGACTTTGAGCTTCTCAGCCTGCTCGGAAAGGGCGGCTTTGCCAAGGTAAGGGAATATTCTTTTTTTTCGAGAAATTCGATATTTTTTAGGTTTTCCAAGTTCGCAAGACGACCGGCCCAGACGAGGGCACGCTGTACGCGATGAAGGTGCTGAAGAAGGCGACGCTCGTCCAGAATCAGAAGGACACCGCTCATGTTAAGGTATCGGATGGTGGAGGATTTTTCAGGGATTCTAGCACTGGCTTCAAAATGCAAAGGAAAAACATTTTTAGAAATTTCAAACGTTTTTGCGAATTTTTGCCACATTTTTCGCATAATTTCGGTATGACTTTTCAAAAATCGCTTCCTAGAGCCTTCTGCCGGATCAGGGAGAAAGTCTACGCCGATTTGGCTTGAAAATTCCGGAAATTACGTTTTTGTGACGTTTAAAAGGCATTTTTGTTGTTTTTAGCCTAATTTTCCCCCTGTAATTTCGTTGTAACTTTGTAAGTGCGGTAATTTAGAGCATTCTAGAGCCAGATTCGGTATCCCCGAGAAATTTTACGCAAAATTGGCTTCAGAAATTGCTGAATTGGGGTTTTTAGAGTTTTGTTTTGGCGTGGTTTCGGAAGTTATAGAGCGACAATTTTGTATTTTTTCATAAAAATTGGCTTGTAGCTTTGTAAATATCGTTTTTTTACAAAATTCTGAAGCCAGATTCAGAATCTCCGGAAAATTCTGCCCTGAATCCACTTTCTAATCTATATTTTTGCAGTCTGAGCGCCACATCCTGGAGGCGGTGCGCAATCCGTTCATCTGCAGCCTCCACTACGCCTTCCAGACGGAGGGCAAGCTGTATCTGGTGCTCGAGTACCTCAGCGGCGGCGAGCTGTTCGCCTGTCTCGAGAAGGAGGGTGAGCAACGGCTTCCGGTTTCTTGAATGCGTTTTTTTTGTCAGGAATCTTCCCCGAGCGGACGGCGGCCTTCTACCTGGCCGAGATCACGCTGGCTCTCGAGCACCTCCACCGCAACGGCATCATCTACCGCGACCTGAAGCCGGAGAACATCATCCTCGACTCGGCTGGTGAGAATTTGTTACGTTACGGCATGAAATTGAGCGTGTTTTCGTTGATCCGTTACGCGACGAAAATTGAAGGCAACCGATTACGCCACGTAATTCTGGCCTGTTTCTAGTTTGTTGCCTGCCATTACGACATGAAATTCGTGATCTGAAATAAGGCGTAATTTCGGAAATTTCGGATAACCGATTACGTCGTGAAATTCGGCTCGAAGCAATCGATTACGCTTTGAAATTGAGCGCCATATCCTGGAGCGTTTGTTACGCTTTGCAAATCGGGCGTAACCGATTACGCCACGTATTTCCGGCGTTTTCTAGTTTCTTTTTTCAGGCCATATCAAGCTGACGGATTTCGGGCTGAGCAAGGAGGCCATCGAGGGCGACATCAAGACGCACACCTTCTGCGGAACCATTGGTATTTTTCAGCGAATTTTTTTATCATTTTTTTGCAGAATACATGGCCCCGGAGATCCTGACGCGCCAGGGCCACAACCAGGCCGTCGATTGGTGGAGCCTGGGCACGTTGATGTTCGACATGTTGACCGGATCCCCGCCCTTCATCGCCGAGAACCGCAAGAAGACCATCGACAAGATTCTCAAGGTATTCAGCCATTTTTGTGGCGTAATCGGATTTTCATTTTTCTTGCGTAATCGATTACACCTTCTTTTTTTCAGAGCCGCATCACGCTGCCCGCCTACCTGGGCTCGGACGCGCGCGATCTGCTCCGCCATCTCCTGAAACGCAACCCGGAATCCCGCATAGGTACGTTTTGCGTCTTGAACTGCTCGCTGACGTCGGCAATTTTAATTTTTTGCCGTTTAAAAGGGGTTCTGATCTTAGCGGCCCTTTAGAAGGCATTTTCTGCGCGTACGGTCGCGTTGGGCCTCGAAAAACACGTAAATCACGATCACGCGCTGAACTGCTCGCTGACGTCCGAATTTTTTTTTTTGGAGCCTTGGACTTTTAACTTTAGCTGAACCGAACCCCTGAACTGCTCGCTGACGCCTTGTATTTTTCAGGCGCCGGCCCGAACGGTATCGACGACCTGAAGGCGCACCCGTTCTTCGTGGCCAACGTCAACTGGGTCCAGGTGGCTGCCAGGGAGGTGAGCATCAACTTCCGGTTTCTCTTGACTTGTCGCTTTAGAGCAAGCCGCCGTTCGTCCCCAACCTCACCCATGCCGAGGACGTCTCCAACTTTGACACCCAGTTCACCAGCATGCCGGCGGTGAGGGGACTTTTGGTTTTAAAGGACCATTGAAGGCTGGCGGTGGATTTTGCCGCGACGCGCCGGTCATGTTGAAGCGTTTTTAGTCGATTACGACATGGAAATTCGTGCGTAGCCTGTTGCGTTGCGTGTCGCGTCCCTTTAAAGGACCATTGAAGCCTTTTTCTAATTTTTTTTCGAAGGATTTTTCGAATTTATTTTTCTTTTTTTCAGGTTGACACGCCGTGCGAGCACTCGCTGGCCACGTTCCTGCAGGAGGGCGTCGCCAACCCGTTCGCCGGCTTCACCTACATTGCCCCCAGCGTCCTCCACGAGGGCGACGCCCAACAACTGCTCGGCGCCGCAGATGATCATCTCCACCACAGCAATAGCCAGCGGTACGTTGGAAACTTTCGCTCGTTCTCTGGCTCTATTTCTAGTCGATTTGAGGCGATTCTAATCGTTTCGCGCAAAAAGCAGAAAATTCTGCCGCGGCCGGGAGTCGAACCCGGGTCGTGAGACTGGCAGGCGAGGCCACTAACCACTTGGCCACGCCGCATTTTTCGAAATTTGGTTTTTTCTGATTTTGAGGCTCTTTTTGATTGTTCTCTCTCTCTCTCACTCTTTCGCTTTTTCTCGCTAGCCTAACTGACCAGTTGGACACGATTTTCGGGGTCGAAAATTTACAACAACAAAAAGAATTGATTTTTCTTGCTTTCTCTCTCTCGCCCCCTCGCTATAAATTCTTTTTCAGGCTGCAGCGCATGCGCCGCGAGCACCGTCAGCACCATCATCACGAGCTCGTTCACCCGGGCTCCTCCTCCGCCTCGGCTTCTCACCCCTCCTCCCCATTCCCCAATTTCTCGGCGATGGGCGGCGGCCACTCTGCGATGTCTTTTGGTGGTTCGTGTGCCCCCATTCAGCATAGCTATGTCTGGAACCCGCGCTATTAAATCCCCCCCCCCCATTTTCTATAATTATCCCTATAATATATCCCTCTATATCTCTCCAGTCCCTCCCCCTTTAAGTGCCCTCTCACTCCCACCCCTCGAAAACGAGGGATTTTTAATGCCGTAATCGATTCCCCCGTAATTCTTGGTGTCGTAATCGATTCCGCCACCCCTTTTCGGCCGATTTTAATGTCGTAATCGATTCGTGAGCATGTCTCCCCCCCCCATTCTCCTCTCGTCCTCCTCGATCGGGTCTCGTTTTTCCGGTGTTTTCCTCTACTTGAAAATCGAAAAAATGTCTGCTTTCTTTTTCTGCCTTTTTTGTGTGCCACGCGTGTTCGTTGATCGGGAAATGTTAATAAATTTATGCGTTTATGCGTTTTTTCGGGTTTTTTTTAAGTGGGGAGAGAGCGCTAGAAAACGCGAGAATTTTTGGAATGGCGCAGAATTTTTTTGCGATTAATTTTTTAAATGGCTAGATTTGTGGCGTACGATTTAAGCGATATTAATTTGTAGATTAAGGAAGAAGCCCTGATTGTCGTTACAAAAATTTTTCAAAAAATTGAATTTTTGAGCAGGAAAAAACTTGAAAAAATTTCGAAAATACGAAATTTTAACTTTTGAACGGCTTCATCTTGTTCCCCTGCTCAAGAGCTTTCGATTGGTGGAAGAATCGTGAAAATCTGGCATTTCTACGGGGAGCTAGGGTTAGCATTCTTCCAAAAACTAGAGATTTTTTAGGAAAAACTAAAAATAGGGGACTAAAACGTCGAAAATTTTTACTTTTTAACGGCTTCAACGGGTTCGCCTGATCAAGAGCGTTCGATTGGTGTAAAAATCGTCACGTTTTGACGTTTCTAGCGGAAGTTATAAGCCAAAAACCACTTCCGTATCACCTCAGGATTCAAAGGGCCGCGGCCCCTTCTCTGCGCCCTCCCCTCTCACCCCGTTCTCTCGCCCTCCCCGTGGCGATAGTATCGTCGCGTTGCCTCACCTCACCCATTTCGACGGCCCGGGGCAAGGGGCCAAGCCGCCAAAAATATAACGTAACGCCAGAAGCTTTTTCTTCATTAATAGTAATTTTTATATGATTTTTCGGTATTAAAAGTAGGCTAATTCGAATCCTTAGACTTTTCCACCTTCTAAAATCCTAGAAAATCGTAGGAAAGGTATTTTTCTATGATTTTTACATCATTTTGTATCGTGTTTCGCGCTCTATAAGATAAAATATATCACATTGTTGCTTCTATAGTTTTTAGCTAGCATTAACGGTATTAATACGTTTCCTAATAATTTCTAGACTAGCTTCTAAAAATGCTGGAAAATCTAAATTTTTATGCTTTTACAGCATTTCGTAGCGTTTTTTTCGCGCTCTTCAAGTATCGGAAGTTGGTTGCTCTTTTATTGTCTTTTTTGCGTTTTCTAGATGTTAGTGGACCGGAATTTCGATGTAGAGCGTTGTATTTTGTAGTCTAGGCGAAATCTCCATTTTTTTTAGAGCGATCAGAGGCCGGATTTCGATTTTTCATCGGGTTCTTATCGATTTTGAAGCAGCAAAATGGCGGTGAGTGAATTTACACTACAGACTACAACCTGGATACTTTTTAGTCTGACGATCCGCCATTCCTGAAGGTGGGCACCGAGGTGTCGGCCAAGTTCAAGGGCGCCTTCTGCGAGGCCCGCGTCAAGAAGGTGTTCAAAACCATCAAGTTCAAGGTGGGTTTATGCTAATTGGACGGCAAAATTCTGGAAAACAAGTTAAAATTCAAAAAGCAACAAATTTTGACGCCGGTAGGATTCGAACTCGGGTAGTCAGATTCATGGCGAAATTTCTTCCCGATTACGCCACGTTTCGAAATTTTTGATCGGTTTTGGGATCTTCAGGACCTCAGAAAAGCCAGAAAACGAGTTAAAATTCAAAAAGCAAACATTTTGGCGCCGGCGGGGTCGAACCCAGGCCCCACGCCTGATGCCCTACTCGCTAACCGATTGAGCCACGTTTCAGGTCCTGCTAAAAGAGCACCCGGGCGGCACGCACACGATGGACGAGAGCCATTTGCGCGGGGATGCCGTCTACGAATTGAATCAGCTTGTCGAGGTACTGCAAAAAAGTTAAAGTTGAAAATTGGATTTTTGGATTTGTAGAAATTAATTTTAAAGGTTTTAGAGTTAGTTCCCTTCAATAAAAACTGCAATTTTAGGTGCAACACGGCGGGAAGGTGGTACGAGGGCAGATTTTGAACATCAAAGACTACAGCACCTACGATGTTGGTCAGTACTTTTCGGGCGCGAATTACGTGTCGTAATCGATTTGGATTTTCATTTTTAGGCCGGAAATCGATTTTCTAGATGCCAGATAGCGTATTCTGAGCTTTTCATGCAAAAAGCAAAACCTTTAACCCCTCTGCCGCGGCCGGGGGTCGAACCCGCGACCCATTTTTATGGCGTAATCAATTGGGATTTTAATTTTTAAAGCGGATATCGGTTTCCTAGATGCCAGTTAGCTGTTTCCGAGCTTTGGAAGCAAAAAGCAAAAGCTTAACCCATGTGCCGCGGCCGGGGGTCGAACCCGGACCGTCCGATTGACAGCCTAAGGCGCTAACCACTCGACTACGCGACCCACTTTCATGGCGTAATCGGTTTCGAATGGATTTTTTTTGCAGTTTTCGATGACGGCGACGAGAAGCGGCTGAAGCGGACGCAGATGGTGCTAAAGGGGGCGAAGCACTACAATGAAGAGCACTCGCTGGACGCACTTCCGCTCTACAACCCCGAACAGTTCTCCAGCCCTGTTGTGGCGAAGATTATCAAGAAGAACAAGCTGGAAAAGTGAGGCGTTTTAAGGGGGTGGGACACCTGGCAATAGCGGAGATTTTTGAGGAATTTTAAAGGGATAGGGACACCTAGATTTTCAGTTTTTGAGGCTGGCTAGCAGAGAGTTTTTGAGGAATTCGAGCTTTTTAAAGGGGTATTGGCACCTAGCCGAGGTTTTTGCGAATTTTTGAGGAATTTTAAGGAGAGTATGACGCCTAGATCTCAGATTTCAGGCTATCTAGCAAGGATTCTTTACCAAAACCTCCATGACCTCTCCCCATTTTTCAGTCGGCGCGAGCGCGAAGCGCGCAGCGTGGCGAACACGCCGCGCAAGGAGCACCCGCGGCACGACCACTCGGGCAACTACAGCGACGACGAGAAGCCCTCCTCCAGCCGGGGTACGTCCATTTTCATGGTGTA
This sequence comes from Mesorhabditis sp. LJ9110, assembly GCA_038088335.1. NCBI lineage: Eukaryota > Metazoa > Nematoda > Chromadorea > Rhabditida > Rhabditidae > Mesorhabditis > Mesorhabditis sp. LJ9110. Next base: position 64,951 of record JBBGBA010000016.1, on the reverse strand, counting down.
ATCGGTTTAAAGGGGTCGTGACAGGCCCCCATTAATCGATTACGTCATGAAAAACCCGTTTTTGCTTACCGTACCCTTCGATTTCCAGGTTCCCGAATGGCCACCAGAGGCCAGTTTCCTTGCTTTCGTTTCTCACAATTTTTTCGGCCGGTGTCACTTGGTGTAGTCTGTAGTCTGTACCCGCCACCCACAAGCTTTAATTTTGAGTTTTTAAAGGGACAGAGAAGTTTAGGAAAATGAGGGGGAATTGAAAAAGCAAAAAGCAAAACTCAGACGCCGGCGGGGATCGAACCCGGACCCTCAGCTTGATACCCAACTCACTAACCGACTGAGCTAGATGGAATTTTTGCCGAATTTTCTCTGTCCCTGAAAATCGTGATCTTAATCGGCTTCACCCCCTCTTTTCTCTGCTATTCGTGTGGCTTTGACTTCAGTTAGACAAAAATTTTACCAAACGAAAAAATTCGGATTTTTAGGCAAAACCCCCGCAAAGACGGAGAAGAAGGCCGAGGAGGAGGATAGGCGGAAGTGGCTGCTCAAGAGTACGTTTTTGACGTTTAGCCGGCCGAAAATAACCCAAATTCCAAAAAGCAAAAAGTTTGCCGCGGCCGGGGGTCGAACCCGAGACCCGAAAACATGGCGTAATCGATTCTACCTTTGATTTTTTATGCTTGCTATGATCTTTTTGGTTGTCGGCAATCCGATTCTGAGCTTTTGAAGCAAAAAGCAAAGCTTTAATCCCCTTGCAGCAGCCGGGAGTCGAACCCGCGACCCGATTATCGTTGCGTAATCGATTGCAAATACGTTTTTTTCAGAAAAACTGCTAGCCAGAAAGGCGAAAGAAGCGGTGAAGGAGGCGGAGAAGACGTCGAATGTGGGTGTGTCTTCGGAAGACGAGGAGGGCAGCGAATCGGGCAGTGACAGCGACAGGGAGACTTCTGAAGAGGAGGAGGAAAAGTGGGTAACTTGCAAAGGTTCTTGAGGAGATGGGGAAAGGCAGCTGGCAGCGAATTGTGGAATTTTCTATTTTAAAGGCGCGTTGACGACCTCATTTTCAGGCCCGAGCGACTGCGCGAAAAGTCGACGCACAGCGACACGTCGCGGACGCCCACCAAGGAGAAGGCGGCCGAGAGGCAGCGCGGCAAGGAGGAGGAGCCGGCCAAGAGGGAAAAGTCGAAATTTGTCAGTTTTTCAGGAATTTCCTATCGTAATCGTTTTCCGGGGCCCCGATTTTGCCTTCAATGGTCCTTTAAAAGCTATTTTCTAGGTGTCGCCATCCCTTTAGAGGATTTTAAAGGTCCATTGCAGTCAGAGCAGGCTAGCAGATACCATTTGAACGTTTAAAGGGAGCGTGACAGGGAAAGGGGAACCGATTACGCGGCGAAATATCAATTTCAGTACCCTGGCGACGTCGTTCTCGTCTTCAGCGACGCGAAGAAGACGGGCGCTTCCGTGCCGGCAGTTGTTGTCAATCAGAAGGTGAGAGAGAGCGGGAGAGCGAGAGAGAGAGCTTATGCCTAAGCCAAGCCTAAGCCTAAGCCTAATAAGCTAAGCCCCATTTTTCAGATCTACAAAAACATGCCGGCCGCCAAGAATCGCCCCCTGCTCCCCTCCGAACTCCCCGTCCGCGGCTTCCTGAACGAGGGCAGATAGTCGGTTTTTGCCCTCTATTTTTCCTCAATAATCCCTGCTAGCCTGCTCTAATTCCATGGCGTAATCGATTGTTTTTCAGCTTCACCGCTGCGACCTCCTCGCTGAAGTTGTACACCGGCGGGCCGCTGACCATCGAGAAGGAGTCGATGCGCTCCGCCTTCGCCAAGGCCAAGGATTTCCACGATTGTGAGGGATTTTATGGCGTAATCGATTGGGCTGGGGCCGATTTTTGCCTTGAATGGTCCATGAAAAGGGTTTTCTGGGTGTTACTGTCCCTTTAAAAGCTTTTAAAGGGGCGTTTAAGTCAGAAATTCTATTTTGGATCCGCTTACGTCATTGAATTCACGAATCCATAGCCGTTTTCTGAGTTTAAACCGGATTTTCTAGGTGTCGCCGTCCCTTTAAAAGGGTTTAAAGGCCTGTTAAAGCCAGGGCAGGCTAGCAGAGTCCATTTGCGGAGTTTAAAGGACCATTCAAGGAAAAAATTCGCTGGTCGAGACCATTAAAAAATTTTTTAAAGGGAGGGTGACAGCGATTTTTCAGCGAACGGCAAGACCCTTCCGGCGTCGTGGGACCTGAACAAGCACATCCTGGCCGATGGGGCGATGCGGAAGGCGGAGAAGCCGGAGAAAACGGAGAAGCCGAAGCCGGAAAAGCAGGAAAAGCCGGAGAAGGCGGAGAAACCTGAAAAAGCGGAAAAATCGGAGAAAACGGAGAAGAAGCCCGAGAAAAAGGAGGAAAAGCAAGACCAGAGCGAGTGAGTGCTAGCAGAGATGTTTGAGGATTTCTACGGGCGGGCTAGCAGAGATTTTTGAGGATTATCCCAATTTTTCAGCTCGACCTCCTCGAGCGAGTCGGACGAGGAGGAGTCGAGCGACGACGAGACGGACAAGGAATTCGGCGAGGCCAGGGACGCGTTTGTCGCCCACTTCTACAAGTTCCAGGAGGAGAACGGTAATTTTTTGAAGTTTAACGGTACCTAGAAGCCGCCCCAAAACTCTGAAGCAAGTAGCAAAAAGTTAGCCGCGACCGGGGGTCGAACCCGGGTCGTGAGATTGGCAGGCAAGACCACTAACCACTTGGCCACGGGAACGCATTTTTTTGTTTTATTGACGTTTGAAAATTCACTTTTTAAAGCGCCAGTCGACTTCTTGGGCGCCAGATAGTCGATTCCGAAGTTTTAGAAAAAAAGCAAAACGTTTGGCGCATCTGCCGCGGCCGGGGGTCGAACCCGAGGCCCGATTTTCATTGCATAATCGATTGAAAATGGGGGAATTTTTTTTCAGCCACCCCCATCAACAAGCAGCCGGTGCTTGGCGGGAAGCCGCTCGACATCTACCGCTTCTACCGGGTAATTATTTCATAGCTTAATCGAATGGATTTTGGGTTATTTTAATGGCGTAATCGCTTAGACCGACGTCTCGTAATGAAATAGCTTTTGCTAACGTAATCAGATGGCATTTGAGCAGATATTAGCGTAATCGATTAGATTTTCCTACCTTTTGTTTGCCTAGCGTAATCGAGGATTTTCGTAGCGTAATCGATTCTCTTTTTCAGGTGGTTCGTCGCCTGGGCGGCTACAAGCAGGTGTGCACGAAGAACAAGTGGAAAAAGGTGCTGATCCACATGAAACTCGAGGGATGCCCCGGGGCCACAGCCGTAACCGTCAAAAATGCGTATAATCGGTAATTATTTTGCCTGCAATGGCCCTTTAAAAGGATTAGCAAGCTAGCGGTGACCATTTAGGAGCGAATTTCCGCCTAATTTTCATTTTTCAGGTACCTGCTCTCGTTCAGCCAGCAGTATACCCGACTAGGGTGGTCGTTGAACGAGCTGACGATGCCGGAGGGGAAGAGGGCCGGAAGGGCCGTCCAGAGGATCAATCCGTCGGAAAAGGTCAGCTAGCATGGATTTTTGGGGATTTTCTGACTTCAATTGCCCTTTAAAAGGTCTAGAAAGACTGGGTAGACTAGCAGGGATCATTTGAGAATCAGATTTTGCCTTGAACGGTCCTTTAAACCCGATTTTCTAGGTGTCGCTGTCCCTTTAAAAGAGTTTAAAGGAGCATTGAAGGCGGGGCAGGCTAGCAGAGACCAGCCCTGATCTATTTCTTGACTTGCTAGGCCCTTTAAAGTCAGTTTTCTAGGTGTCACTGTCCCTTTAAAACGTCTTAAAGAACCACTGAAGTTAGGGCAGGCTAGCAGAGAACATTGGGGATCCAAAAATCGCCTAAAATTTGCTTTCCATTTTAGAAACCGAAGAAGGACGACAAGGAGAAGCGGCGAAAGGAGGGCAGCCGGGAGAAGGAGAGCTCCGTCGCGTCGAATCGAACCGACGATCCGGTCGTCGAGAAAACGCCGAAATTGGAACCGGACACAGCAGATGGTACGCTATTTCGGAAATTTACGTTTTTTTCTACTCCAGAAAAACCCCCTCGAGACGCCGATAAAACGGAAAAAGCGGAACCGCGTCGCGAAAAGGACAAGGATGCCGTGAAGGACAAGGTAAAACGGTAAGGAATCTTTGATAGCCTGCCCTAGGCAGCTGATCAATTACATGGCGTAATCGGATCCGCGAGACCATTTTCCTAGCTTCAATGGTCCTTTAAAACGAGAAAAATCGATTTAAAGGGCCATTGAAGGGAAAAATAGTGTTTTCAAGCCAATTCCCTTGCGTAATCGGATCCGAGATGCCACTTCCAGGCTTCAACGATCCTTTAAAACGTTTTAAAGGAAGGGTGACACCTTGAAAAGCCGTTTTAAAGGCTATCGAAGGCAAAAAAATCCTAAATGATCTCTGCGAGCTTGCCCGCCATTTTAAAGGCCCATTGAAGGCAAAACTCGCAATATTTTTTTCAGGGAGCACCCGTCCCCCTCGCCCGCCCGCTCCACGGCTTCATCAGCCTCCAAGGACGACGAGGCCCGCCGTCAAAAGGTGTCCAAGGGAAAGAGCGTGGCCCGGGAGGCGAGAGAACATGGCAGGGAGAGAGAACGAGAGAAAGAGAGTCCTAAGCCGGCCCAACTACAACCTACAACCCCGAATATCGAGCACCCGGTCACGCTGAAGAGGAGCGACTCGACGGCCAGGGTACGAATTTTGGAGCTGGGTTACGGACTACAAGTGTGGACTACAGAGTACAACTCCAGACAAAAGGATTCCGTTTTTGTTGGGTTTCGTAGAGCTTTTCACGGGCTTTCGAATGATGTTTAGATAATTACGATAGCTAATTCCTTGAAAAAGTTATGAGGGTTTGTAGTTGGGGGCTAGACTACAGACTACAATCGTGTGTTATAGGCTTAACTACAAACTATCGACGACAATATATACTGGGTTTTGTAGAGTTTTTCAAGGGCTTTCGAATGCTATATTTACCATTACGATAGCTAATTCCTAGCAAAATTTATAGCCATTTAAAGTTTGCACCCTCTGACTACAAGCTGCAATCGACCGTATCTCGGGCTACAAAAGGCCGATTTTTATGTTTTATAGCTCATTTTGTAGGGTTTTTCCTGGTCTTTCGAGTGGGATATCTTACAGGGCTATATCACACTTTTTAACAAGGTTATTCTCCCTAACCACACCCTTCCAGGACCGTAAACGGGAGCGCAGCGTAGCCCGGGAGCAGACGGCGCAGAGAAGGGAGCGGAAGCGGACCGACTCGCTGTCGACGACCAGTGATGAAGAGTGTAAGTGGGGCTTGCAGGGATTCTTTTGGAATTTCGGAATTCGATGGCGTAAACGAATGAAAAAGCGGCATACTAGCCGAGAATATTGTGGAAATTGAAAAACAGCGACGTCGTTTTGTAGAGTTTTTTGCGCTCTTTCGAATGCTGTTTGTCCCATTACGATAGGATATTCGGGGGCCGAAGATAGGGGGTAGAGGTTGGAGTCTCGGAAAAAGGCTTCTTGGGCCTGTATCTCGCCTATATTTAATTTTTAAGATTTCAAATATTTTGCATTAAATAGAGCAGCTCGAGGGCTACAAAATGAGCAATAAGACATAAAAATTAATGTATCCCTGATTTTATAGAATTTTTAACGAAAAAATTTCTGGAAATTTTTGAAAAAAATTATTTTTGGTGAAATAACTTTTAAATCCAATTTTTTTTTTCAGCGCGCAAACGAAAGGAGAAGCGGAAGAGCTTTTCCCTGCACCCGGGAGGGCCCTCCGGCTCCTCGGGACCCGGCCTGGGGCCCAAAGAGAAGAGCGTCGAGCGGGAGCGGGGCGGCCCGCTGGCTTCGGCGATTTTGGATGCAAATCAGCCGATCCAGGAGGATACCGAGACCGGATATCTTCATAGCCATTTGTAAGTTGCATTTTTCAAGCTTTTCAAGGGCCCGGGAAGGCAGAAATCCACGAAATCTGGGTCGCTGGTTCGACCCCTGGCCGCGGCAAGGTTTTTGCTTATGGCTCAAGATCCTTTTTAAGGCCTGAAATTGATTATTTAGTAGGCAAATAAGCGGTTTATTGCAAAATTTTGATTTTAAAGGGCTTGTCAAGCCAAAAATTCATGAGATTTAGGTCGCGGGTTCGACCCCCGGCCGCGGTAAAACTTTTTGCTTTTTGCCCAAATTTTTTCGAACCCATTTTTTTCAGGCTCTGCCAGTTCCGCCAGGGCCAAAACGTGAGGGCGCTGCACTGTGGGAGGTGAGAAAAACGTTAAAAATAGATTTTCTACGATTTTCCGCAGATTTTCTCTGCCAGCTTGCCCGGAAATTTTTTTTATTCTTTTTTTAGTTGGTACATGGCTCGAGTTCTGACAAGTGAGACGCCAAAGGTCGACCAGCTCGTCTCGATGCTGAAGGCGAAGGGAGGGGAGGTGAGTTTCCGCAAATGGTCTCTGCTTGCCTGCCTGCATAGATTTTGAAGATTTTGCCTTCCAGGGTTCTTTAAAATCAGTTGTTTAGTGGTTTTTGGAACATTTTAAAGGGCCAAACAAGTCGAAAATTCGATTTGGGATCCGATTACGACATGAAAATCGAAAATCCATAGCGATATTTGCCTTCATTGGTCCTTTACAATCAACTTTTCTCGACTTTAAAGGCCCATTGAAGCCAAAATCGACCTCCCGGAACCGATTACGCCTTCAATTTTCAGACCGGTCTCTCCGCTGAAGCGATCGTCGCCCTCCGCGACGCCATCAAGAAGGCCGGCGCGTTCGTGCACTATCTGGGGTGGAACAGCAGATACGACGAGTTCATACCGCTGCATATGATTCGAGTGACGATTAAGGTATGCTTTTCAAAGAATCTCTGCTAGCTGGCCCCTCTCACGTTCCCTTTAAACCGATTACGCTGCGAAAATCGGTTCTCTAAAGTGGTATTTTGGCCAATTTTGAATTGCTCAAAAATTTCTGCTCGTTGCCTTTGCGGCCGTTTTCCTAAAGAATCTCTGCTGGCCTAACCCCATCCGATTACGCCATGAAATTTCAGGACGAGGAGGAGTCGCGGAACAAGACGATAGCCGCCATCGGGGACAAGCTGCCCGCCGAGCGGATTCAGCTCTTCCAGGAGTGAGTTTTTTCGGAATTACGCTGCGTAATCGATTATCCCTAGGCTTTCCTGCCTTATACGGTCCTTTAAACCCGCCAAAATAGATTTTAAAGGGCCATTGAAGGCAAAATAGGCCGCCAAATGATCTCTGCTAGCCCCAACAAAACCCTAATGACCCCCCCAGCCTTCCCGGGCCTAGAAAACGTTTTAAAGGGACGGTGACACCCGAAAAATCCCAATTTTCGGGGCCGAAGGGTGGACTGTTCCGGCAGTGTCCGGTCGACGAGAAGAAGAGCTTCCTGCAGACCATTGTAAGGTTTTTACGGGGGCTTAAAGATGGCGGGACAGCTAGAAAATATTGGATTTGATCGCGTAATCGATTGAATTGGCTTTTTCGCTCAAAAGACGCCAAAAATTTGATTTTTGAGATTTTAAAGGGACAGCGACCGCTCGAAAGCGTCGAATTTCATTGCGTAATCGATTTTTTCAGGGTCCATATCGTCCCCGCCGTTTCTCCATCACCCAAGTGGAACAAATCTCCGAGAGCTTGCAGGTCAGTTTTTGGTCTTTCCGAAGCCCAAGCCTATGCCTAAGCCTAAGTCTAAGCCTAAGCCTTGGCCCAGGTCAGGCCTAAGCCAAGCCTAAGACCAAGCTTCAACTTTTCATTTTGCGTTTTTTTCAGCTCAAAAACATGCAGCAACGCGACGAGCCAATTTCCGGGGATCAACCAGCGATGCTCGCTGCTGGACCCCCGATTCAGGTACTGTAGCCTCTTTTTCCCCCTTTTCCTGGCGTAATCGGTTTTTAAAGGGATGGTGACAGCTAAGTTAAACCCCATTTTTCAGCTCGTTTAAACCCCATTTTTCAGCAGCGCTCCACCCCGTCGCCTAGCAAAATGGTCCCCACGACGAGTGGCACTCCCCAGAAGACCACTACGGTAGTTGGCAGCGTGCCAACCACCGTAGCCCCCACCCCGACCGGACTACAAACTCCAAAAGAGGAGGGCAAGGAGGAGGTGGCGATGAAGATGCGGATGCGGACACCAGTTAAAGAGATTCCGCAGCAAGTGGCTAAGGATAAGGTATGTAACGTAGCGTATACTTTGTAGCCTGTAGTTTCGAGTCGAACTACCTGTCAAGCCACCTTTAAAAGCAAAAACCCGTTTTTTAGTGATAAATATCTGGAATTTTTCTGCCACTATGGGCTTTAGCGGCCCCAAAACTGCAATTGGAGCAAAAAGCAAAAAGCTTTGCCGCGACCGGGGGTCGAGCCCGCGACCCAAATAACATGGCGTAATCGATTGATAATCCAAATTTTTTGATCGCAATTTGCTTCCTGGCACTCAGCTAGCAGATTCTGAAAGTTTGGGGCAAAAAGCAAAAAGTTTTACGCGTCTGGAGCGGCCCGGGGTCGAACTCACCAACCAAATTTCGTGGATTTTGCCTTGCCGACCCCTTTAAAATCGCGTTTACAGGATTCGCGGGTTGCCCAGCCGGCCTCCACTGCCCCTAAAAAGGAGGAGAAGCCGGCTTCCGGCAAGCCGAAGCCTTCGGAAGACGCCGAGGCGAACCGATTACCCGAGGAAAAGGCGCGAAAGGAGGCCGAAGAAAAGTTGAAGGTAAGGGATTTCATGGCGTAATCGAAATGCTGAGCTCGAATTTAATAGCGTAATCGATTAAAACGGATTTAATGGCGTTATCGATTAAAGCCCGGATTTCATGACGTAATCGAATAACCCGATTTTCATCGCGTAATCGATCCCTTTTCCAGGAAGAAGACAAGAAGCGGAAAGAAGCCGAAAAACGAAAGCAAGAAGAGGAGGAGGCGATAAAGCGAGAGAGGAGAGAGACAGCAGAGAGGGCAGAGAAAGAGAGGGCGGAGAAGGAGGAGCGGGAAAAGAGGCAGAGGGAAGAGGAGGAGGCAGAGAAACGGAAGGTGAGCTAGCAGGGATTTCTAGGGAATCGAGGGAGCTAGCAGAAGTTTTTGAGGAATTTTTAAGTGGAGTGACACATGTCTAAGACCCGGCTTTTTAGGCTGATGAGCGAAAAGCCCGCGAAGCGGCTGAACAACCGGAAAGCCCGGAAAAAGCGGATGCCAAGGAGGAGCCGCCTATGAAGAGAAGAAGGGGAGAGGAGAGAGCCGCTTCTGGTAGGATTTTGAGAACTTCGTGCCTGCCTTCAGCGGTCCTTTAAAATGGCTTGCTACACCTAAGCCTTATTCCTCATTCGAAAGCGCATGAAAAGCTCTACAAAATAGGCTATAAAACATCCAAGACTGACGTTTGTAGCCGGAGATACGGTCGATTGTAGTTTGTCGCCCGGGGGCCAAAATTTACATGGCGATAACTCGCGCTAGGATTACGGTAGAGTAATGATTTAGATATCGTTTGAAAGCCCTTGAAAAGCTCTATAAGATGTAGTCATTCAAAAAGTAAAATTCAGAAAAAAATTGCGAAATTTTTCCTAAGCCTATCGATATGGCCGATTTCCATGGACGACCTCTAAGTCTAAGCCTAAGCCTAAGCCTAAGCCTAAGCCTAAGCCTATGCCTAAGCCTAAGCCTAAGCCTAAGCCGAAGCCTAAGCCTATGCCTAAGCCTAAGCCTAAGCCTAAGCCTAAGCCTAAGCCTAAGCCTAAGCCTATGCCTAAGCCTAAGCCTAAGCCTAAGCCAAGCCTAAGCCTAAGCCTAAGCCTAAGCCTAAGCCTAAGCCAAGCCTAAGCCTAAGCCTATGCCTAAGCCTAAGCCTAAGCCTAAGCCATGCCTAAGCCAAGCCCGTTTCAGTGAAAAGCAGCACGACATCATCAGAATCCCGGCCCCAGATCTCTCCACGACGCGCTCCGCGCCGCGAGGAGATGGAGGAAGAAGAGGAGGGAGCAGACGACGAGAGAGAGGAGATGGATGAGGGAGATGGAGGAGAGGACCGAGAAGAGGAGACCGACAGACTCGTGCAGGGTAGGTAGCAGAGATCTTTGAGGACTTGGGGGTTTAAAGAGGTTAGACACCTCGTTTTGGCTTGTTAGGTTAGCTAGCAGAGGTTCTTTGCGTAATTCCGTGGGTTCAGAAGGATAGAGATATTTTTTACGAATTTTAAAGAGACAGCAACACCCAGAAAATTTCTAGAAGCCAAAGAACTTTGCACCACCACCCGTCGCCGCGCCGCTGCCGCTGCGGCAGCCGCCGACGCGCCGGAAACCCCGTCCGGCGCGAACACGCCGACCCGGGAGGAGAATGAGGGTTGGTTTTTGCCTTCACTGGGCCTTTAAACGATTTAAAGGACCGTTGAAATGCCCGTTTAAACCCGAATATTTTGCAGACGACAAATGGAGCATCTCGGACCAGTCTGGAGCGGGAACTGCCGGCTCAGCCGGTGTCTCTCCTCGTGGATACAGGGGGAAACGGAAGCGACTCCTTGGACGTCAGCCTCTCAACCTCAAAAAGAAGAGGGAGGAGGAGGAGAAACCGCTGGAGAACGAGGAGGACGACTCGGATAGTGATGGTGGGCTTGAGCAGCAGCTTTCGAGGCTAATAACATTGCGTAATCGATTGAGATCCTGATCTTTTTTGCTTGTAAAATCTTTTCTGGCACCTAACCAGGATTTCCGAGAGTTTGAGGCAATAGGCAAAAAGGCTGCCGCGGCCGGGAGTCGAACCCGGGTAGTCAGATTGGCAGACGGGGCCACTAACCACTCGGCCACGAGTTTCGGTATTTTTTTTCACGGCGTAATACTGACGCTTTGAGACAAAAAGTAAAAGTTTAACCCCCCTGCCGCGGCCGGGAGTCGAACCCGCGACCCTATTTACATGGCGTAATCGGTTAAAAAAACGTTTTTACAGAAGTGACAATCACGAAGGACACGTTCACCTCGATCCGGAAGGGCCTTCTGAAGACCCTAGAAACTGATGGATCCCTCGACGACTACCGTATCCTCGGCCTCGACGCGTTGCGTACGTATTTTCACGTCGTAATCGGATCAAACGACCCCTTAAAGCTGCTGATGGCGGTTTTAATCCCCGCTTTTTCAGCCTGGGACTACGACCACGTCCCTCAAAACCTCCCCGAAGCCCGCCAAATCTACGAGCACGTACTACACCGCATGTACGATCTCAGGCAGCTCTACGACGAGAGCCGAGCCCACGTATTGAGGCTGAACAGGCAGATCAACGAGTCGAGGCTCAGTAAGCGGTTTTAAGGAGTTTTAGGTGTCACGGTGCCTTTAAAATAATTTCAAGAGCTGGGCAAGCTAGCAGAGACCATTTTGGAGCGATTTCTTGGCTTCCAGCGACCTTTAAAACCAAAGGCCCGCTAGCAGAGACCATTTTTTTGCAGAGCAAAAGAAGGCCGAGCGGGCCGAGGAGAAGGCCGCCATGATGTGCGGCGAGAAGCCGGCGAATCTCAGCGCTGACGCGCCGCCCGACGCCTCCGCGCCCAGCGCGGAAGCGCCAAAGACGGCTGAAGTGCCTGTGCAGGCATAGATTGATCTCACACACGTTCTCTGTCTCTCTCTCGCGCGCGCTGTCTCTCTCTCTCTCTCCCCTTTTCGGTGCCCTTCCTACAGTACCTCACGTTTTGTACCCTGTAGCCTGTCTGTATTTTGTAGTTTTTGCCCTGTTTTTTGTTTTGAATAAAGTGTCGTAATCGAATACATTTTCATCGATCACCAGCAAGTATTGCAGCGCGTAATCGATTAAATGCGATTTTCGGACGCAATCGATTAAACTATATTTTTATGGCGTAACCGTTTAAACGCGAATTTCAGAGCGTAATCGATTAAACACGAAGTTCAGGGCCTAATCAATTCGTAAAACGTAAAAATTTATTCATAGATGCGTCAAAAAAACACAAAAACCCAACCCGTAGCGAAAAATCACAAACTACAAAGTACAGAGACCAGGGCTACCGTACCCTTCTTTTAGCTGCTTTCCTCGTTAAAAATCGTCGAAATCTGATCCCAGTAGACGACAATCAGGGTGACGGCGACCGCAGGGATGGCAACCGCCAGAATAACGCCCGGAACGAACAGGAGGAGCCACTTTTTCGACCCGGGCGGGCTGCTCTTCTTCATCCGCCACGCGATCACCATCATCACCACGCCTGAATTGAGCTAATTAGACTGCAAAATGCAAAATAAGGCTACAAAATCATCATTTTTAGGGCTACAGACCATGGCCGAGTGGCTAAGTGACTTGCCTACCAGGCACACGACCCGGGTTCGACCCCCCGCCGCTGCGTCCGGCTCGAAAAGTGATTTTTTGGGCCCCCGGGCAGCCAGGCTGGCCGGTTACGCAATGAAAATCCAAAAAGCAAAAAGTTTGACCTCGGCGGGGATCGAACCCGGGCCCTTCGCCTGTGAATCCCAAATTAGACAACAGACTCAAAAAAATTGATTTCTGAGCTATTTATCACTGAATTAGTCCAAAATCCAAAAAGCAAAAAGTTTGACCCCCGGCGGGAATCGAACTCGGGCCTTTCGCCTGGCAGCCAAACCCCGTAGCCACTCGGCCATGCTGAAAAATCATGAAAAACTTACCAACGAGCAGCACGGCGCAGACAAGGGCGATCAGCAACGATCGGCCGTCCATTTTGCACTGAAATCGAGAGTTTTTCAGAGGGCAATTGGCCTCTGCTAGCCTGCCCGAGCCGGAAACTTACATTTCCGCATCCCCCGCATCCGGTGCAGCAGCAACATCCACCTCCTCCACCTCCGCCTCCACCGCTATAGACTGGCCCTGGCACGATGCAGATACGGGGGCCAACTAAAATGGGTTAAATCAATTACACAATGAAATTCGGGTCGCGGGTTCGACCCCCGGCCACAGCAGAATTTTTTGCTTTTTGCTTTTTGCCCCAAAACTTACCGCAACAACAAATCAGACATCCGCTATCGTCATGGCCATGCACCGAGCAATGGCTGCCGCGACGACATCTGAAAGAATTGAGGGTAGGGGCAGGCTAGCAGAGATTTTTTTGAGGAAGTAGACTGGGCCGGTTAGCAGCGATTCTTTAGGAAGTTTTTGAGAAGCACTGACCTCTCTCCTTTTCTGCATCTCTCCTCGATGACTACGGTGGTTGGCTGGACGACGATGGTAGTCGAGGGGAGGGGCGGGGCGTCGAGCTGGAAATTGACTTCAATGGGCCTTTAAAACGCTCCCGTTCCGCATGGAATCTCTGCTAGCCTGCCCCTCATTTCCTCAAAGAATCCCTGCTAGCCTGCCTCCCCCACCTACCGGATTCTGCGTATAAGGGGGCGGGGCCTCGCACGTCTCCAGCTCGTTCACCCCGCGCAGCTCCACTGGTGCTCCGCCCATTTTCCCAGATCTAGAAAGAAATTTAGGACCCAAAAAAAGTACTGTGGAAGAGATAATAGCTTTTCTGATCGGTTTTGAAGGTTTTGGGCAAAAAGCAAAAAAATTTGCCGCGGCGGGGGGTCGAACCCGCGGGACCTAATAACATTGCGTAATCAATTCAAAAAAATTTGTAAGGTGCCAGTCGTCTAAAATGAAATTCAGAAGGGACAATGGGCTGTGAAATAAAGCGGTAATCGAGGGAGTAGCTGGCTTAAGAGTCGATTCGGAAGAGCAGGAAGAGCAGGGGTTGTGACGCTTCAGTGGGGGCTTATCAGAAAAGTGGAGAAGAAGCTTCGTCATCTCCCCCCTCGTCCCTATTCTGTGAACTGAATTCCGCCTCTTTTTGGCCTTGCCTTATCGCCTAGAATGAAGCTGGAGTGAAACTGAGTGACTCTTCACTCATTTTTTGGGCTATGAAACGAGCGCCAAAGGTCCGGTTCCATCAAAAAAGTTAGGCAAAGAATCGCTGCCAGATGGCCCGAAAATAGATAATTCTGGGCGCCGCCGTGTCTTTAAAATCCCGAAAATCCCCGCGAAGCGGTTTAAATGCATTACGCAATGGAAAGGTGATATGAAAACCGAAATTCTAGGTGTCGCTGTCCCTTTAGTCTTCCTAAAGAATCTTTGCTAGACAAATACATAGATTACTCTATGAAATTAAAACAATGGATTACGCACTGAAATTCACGAACAACCGATTAGGCCATCAAATTTCCTTGAAAATCTATTAGGGCTTAAATTGCAGGAAAATCGATTACGCAAAACCGGGATCCGATTATGAAAAGGCTCGGGAATTGCCGAAAAAATCGATTACGACATCAAAATTCCCCAAACCAATTTTGGAATTTATTGGTGCCCATTACCACCCTCGGAGCGGATTCCGGCGCTACAACGATTGGCTACCGTACCCCCAAAGCCGCCCATTTTCTACCGTCTCCCCCTTTTTATTGGTTGGCTCCGCTCCACTCCTCTGGACACGCCCCCCTATCAATTACCCCCTTCAGAGAATGTGGATGCGCTCACTTTTACAAAGCATTTTCGTGGTGGGTCGTCTCAAATGGCGTCTGCTAGCTTATTCTGAGCATCTTGGGCAAAAAGCAAAAAATTTGTAGGTCGCGGGAGTCGAACCCGGACCCTTAGATTGATAGTCCAGCCCACTAACCACTTGGCCATGGGTTAAACGCCGATTTTTTTACAAAATTCGTTTCCAGATTGACGACTGTTGGCTGTCCGTGGTCTGGCTTCTCCTCCTGCCGTCCCTTCTGCTCATCGGATGCACCAAGGGCGATCGGGCGAAGGTATCCGATTACGACGTATAATTCGTAGTTTCTAGCCTCTATTTTCATGGCGTAATCGATTACCGTCTAATTCCAGTCCGGGAGACCCGATTGGTAACATTACGTCGTAGGATCGTGGCTCGATTTCCATGTCGTAATCGATACGACACGCAATTCCTCGCCTTTCAGAAGGGCCACGGCGGCGCCAAAGGCAAGGCAAAGGGCGGCGGAGGCGGCTGCTGCGCCGGCAAGAAGAAGAAACGACCGCCCGGCGGGACACCGGCCGGCACAAAAACACCCAAGCACAAGACGCCCACCCCCAAAACAACACCCAAAAAGGGTACTTTATTGTCTTTCACGTTTTCGGAATTTCGGAGGCATGGCCGAGTGGCTAAGAGGTTTGGCTGCCAATCTGGCGACCCGGGTTCGACCCCCGGCCGCGGCAAGGGTTTTTGCTTTTTGCATTAAACTATTTTTGGGTTGTTTGGCATCTAGTTTAACCGATTACGTGATGAAAATTCAAAAGCAAAAAGTTTGCCCCCGGCCGGATTCGAACCCGGACCCTCAGATTGGTAGCCAAACCTCTTAGCCACTCGGCCAAAGTCCGCGCGAGCCACACTGATTCAAAAATTAAATTTTTCTTGTCAAAAAAACTGCAAAATTTTAGCGACACCGGCGCCAGCAGCGTCGGCCACCCGGGCGACGCCCCCGCCGAAGAAGGCGCCCTCGCCGGCGAAGGCGAAGCGGCCCCCGTCGCCGCACGAGATCCAGCAGGTCGAGACGCTCACCAGCAAATCCCTCAAATCGGTATCTGCTAGTTGTAGTTTGTAGTTTGTAGCCCAGGCTCATCGAATTCCAACTATAACTCCACATAACGTTTGCTAGCAATTAGATGGCGTAATGTATTATACCTCATTCGAAAGCGCGGGAAAAACGCTACAAAATGAGCTGGAAAACATGAAAATCTGATGTTTGTAGCCGGAGATACGGTCGATTGTAGTTTGTAGCCCTGGGGCACAAACTTTAACTGGCGATAACTTGCGCTAGGATTACGGTAGCGTCATGATTTTTGTATCATTCGAAAGCCATTCAAAAACTCTACTCTACAAGATCAATATTAGCATTAGCAAAATACAGTAATTCTACAAAAATAAAATTAAAAACTCTTGTTTTTTAGAAACAGCAACAACCCCCGCAACACGAACAGCAGCAACCCATCCCCGCAGCCAACACCGCCGGCAATTCGTCGTCGTCGAAAAAGGTATAATTGGCCGGGGTGGTCGAGTGGCTAGCGCGCTTGGCTGCCAATCTGAGGGTCCGGGTTCGACTCCCGACCACGGCAGGGTTTTTGCCTTTTGCCTGAAAAGCTCAGAATTGGCTAGCTGGCTGCCGAAAACATAGCAAGTAGCTTGAAAATCAAATTTACAATCGATTACGACATGTTATGAGGGTCTCGGGTTCGAATCCCGGCCGCGGCAGAATTTTTTGCGTTTTGTTTTTGCTCCGAATTTCACGCATTTTTTTGCAGAAGGAGAAGAAGATTGACGTTTGGGAGTGCGCGGAGACGCAGATCCCGCCGGTGCTGCGCTCCGAGTACCTGTTCGAGTTCCTGAGCGCCTAGGCCGGCGGCGGGCCGACGTCTCCAAGCCGTACAAAAGCGATCGATCGCCCTCCCTTCCCCATATCTCGTGTTTTTCGCCTACTTGTCGTTAATAAAGTGTCGATCCGGGCTGTTTGGCTATTTACACGAGGGAAAAAGACGTTTTAAAGGACCATTGAAGCCAGGCGCTATGGATTTGGTAGCGTCATCGAATGCTCAGAAAAGTGGAAAATCAGTTTTTTTAAACTTTACTTAATTTTGCTGGTTTAAAGGGACGCGCAAGGAGGTTCCTGATGTCATCGAATGCCCCGATTGCAACGGAAAACGCGATTTTAAAGGCCCATTGAAGGCTGGGCCTGCATCGATTTCCTAACGTAATCGAATCGCCTTAAAAATCAGACATAGTCCAAAGGCTAAAACCCAGATTTTAAAGGCCCAGGGAAGGCGGGGGAGCTATGAATTCCCTAGCGTAATCTATCAAAAAAAAACTGAAAAATCCACAATAATCAGCACGTCAGCGCAGGGCCGTTGGAACGTAATTTCCAGTCGTAATCGGATCAGCTCGGATCGGGTGAGTAGCATTTTATCTCATGTTCCTTTATGTGGGCGGGTGCATGGTAGGGTAAATGACGAAATATATACCTCGCGTAACCGGTTACGAGTGCGCGCGCAAAATGAATGAGGGGAGAGAGACGCATAGAAAGAGGAGAGGGACAGAGAACACAGAGATAGAGAGGGACCCGATGAGAGATCAAAAAAGACGACGCGAATACGCAAACACACGAAATGACACCACAAAAATCGATCGATATATATGGGCGGGGGATAGTTGGCAAAATATAGAAAAGAGGAGGGGAGGGTGAGTGATGGGGAGGAGGAGAACCAGCATTGCAGAGGAAATAGCGGGGGGAGAGAAAGACTGAGGCTACCGCTGGGGTGTCACGCTCCCTTTAAAAGGCTCAAAAATCGAAAATTCCATTTCCTCAAAAAAGCGCTGCAAGTTAGCCCTGGCTCTATGAAAATTTCCTCAAAAATCCCTGCTAGCATGCCCTGGCCAACTAGCAGCCTTTTGAATTTGAAAAATTCTGAAATTTTGCCCTAGTAGCGATTTTTGTTTTTTTAAAGGCCCATTAAAGGGATCGTGACACCCCGCGGGGGAAAACTGTATCACACATTACACGCTCTATGGATATGCCGAGTCAAAGTCGAGGAGTATGAGCTTCGTGTCCTCGGTGCCATTCCGCGAGCCGACGGCGCACACGAGCAGCGTCTCCGTCGCCTTCAACCGCCAGATGCATCCGCCCGAACCGCCCGACTGCAGCCGCACCAGATCGCGCACGAATTGGCCTGAAAAAAAAATAAAATAAAAAATTCAAAAAAATTAAAATTTCAAAAATCTTGTAATTAAAATTTAAAGCGTATTTTTAAAAGATTCTAATTTTTTGAAGGGCGTATGAAAGCAAAACGCCTACGCCATGAACCGCAAAAAACTAAAAAATTCATCACAAAAACTCGCAAAAAAATATTTAAAGGAACTGGGAAGGCAAAAAGTTACGCCAGAAACGATTACGCCACGAAATTCGAAAAACGCCAAAAACTAAACGCACCGTTTTCGACGTCCCACAGCTTGACGGTGCCGTCGTCGGAAGAGGTGGCAAGGAGTCCGCTCTCGAGTAGATGAAGTGATGTGATGGCTGAGGTGTGGCCATAGGGGCCCTGGAGACGATGCAGACACTTCCCACCATCGCGAATGTCCCATACCTGCAAAAATAAAGATAACTTAGAGGTGGTAAGCTAGCAGAGAAAATTTAGGAACCAGGGGCCAGCTAGCAGAGTTTTTGTGAGGAATTGTGGGGGCTAGCTAGCAGAGATTCATGAGAAACCAGAGGCCTTTTAGGAATGAGAGGCAAGCTAGCAACGATCCTTGCGGAAACCTGAGGCAGGCTAGCAAAAAGAATTTAGGAATGAGGGGCAAGCTAGCAGGGATCATTTTGGAACCATTTTGGATCATTTTGGAACCAATCTTGAGGAAGCCAAAAAAGAATTTTCAAAATTCGAAAAACTGACCCGAACTTCGGAGTCGGCGTTGCACGACACGAGAATGTCGCCCTTGAGCTGCATGCCAGAGGTAGAGACTCTGATGGCCGACGAGGACGGCGATCGAGATCCCTCTGACAATGTCCCAGACGCGGATCGTCGTATCCAGGCTGCCCGATACGACAAGGTCACGCTCCGGCTCGAACTGCAAAAAAATGGAATTAGTTGGGGGCTAGCTAGCAGGGATTTCTGGGGAATTTCGAAAATTTGGCAGGACGTCACAAAAAATTGAACCCCGGAAAATTAAAAAAGGCCTTTTTAAATTGGACGAAGCACAGATCTTTGCGGAAATTTGCAAAAAAAATGGCAAAAATCCCTTCAAAGCCCTGGGCAAGCTAGCAGGGACCATTTGCGGCCGAAAAACGAGGCCAAAAAGCAAAACCGACCAGCAACGAGTAGACGCGGTTGGTGTGGCCAGTGAGGGTGTGGATGCACACGCCCGTCTCCACGTTCCATACCTAAACAGAGAAATATATAGCGAATGAAAGCCGGGGGACTGACCTTGACGGTAAAGTCGTAGGCGCCGGAGATGACGCGTTTGCCGTCGAACTGGACGCAGCGGACGGCGGCGAGGTGGCCGGTGAGCACGTTGAGGCATTGGCCCGTCTCGATGTCCCATACGCGAAGGTTTTGGTCACGAGAGCCGGAGACCAGGCTGAAAATGGAGGATTTAGAAAATTTAGAGGGGCAGGCTGGCAGAGAAAATTTAGGAAATGGGGCCAGCTAACAAACAAAATTTAGGAAAACAGGGAAGCCAGCAGAGAAAATTCAGGAATTCAGGGCAGCCTAACAGAGAAAATCCAGGAATAGGGCAACCGAGCAGAGAAAATTCAGGAACTCTGGGCAACTAGCCGAGACAATTTTAAGCGATGTAAAAATTCGCTCACATTTTCCCGTTCAAGCTCATGCAGCGGACGGTGCTGGTGTGCCCCTGGAGGATGTGGAGCTGCTTGCCGTCCTTCCCGTTCCACACGCGAACCGTCCGATCCGTGGAGCCGCTGAAAAAAATGGGAATGGAATGTTGAATTCAGAGAGAGAGAGAGAGAGAGAGAGAGAGAGAGAGAGAGAGAGAGAGAGAGAGAGAAAGGGAGAGCGAGAGGGAGAGACTGCGAGAGGGAGAGACTGCGAGAGAGAGGGAGATAGATGCTCACCTAACAATATACTTTCCATCATCGCTGACTTGTGACGTCCATACTCCTCCCAAATGTCCGGTGAGTGTGAAGAGTAGTCGTGCTCGTTCGACGTCCCATACCCGTAACGTGTTGTCGTCGGAACCGGTGACAATGCGGCCGGCGTGGATCTGGAGACACGTTATCACGTGCTCGTCGTGGCCCTGAAAAAAATCAATTTGTAAAATTAAAAAAAAAACTGAGAAAAATTGGGCCTAATCGATTACGCCATGAAAATAGAACCAGAAAAACCGGCAAAAGGGACTACGCAATGGAAAAAATCTGCCTGAAATTTGCAATCAAAAATAGTTATGAAAACAAAAAGCTAAATTTTCCGGGGTTTTTTTTTAATTTTGAGGCCCCCGAGAACCGATTACGCAACGAAAATCACGCGATAAAAACATATTACGCAACGAAAATCGCGCAAGAAAACCGATTCTAAAATTTTTACACCTCCAAAAATTCTAAAAAACGCGCTTTCTTGGCCTCGGAACCCGTTACGCCACAAAAATCACACCACGATACCTTGAGGACGACGCTGGACTGTATCTTCTGACTCCTCCAATTGGCGACAATCCTCCTCTTCCTGATGTAGAGGGCCTTGTAGGGGCTTCTCTCCGAGCATTTCCCATATGGCGTCTCGCGTGCCTGCTTGTTCGCATAGCATTCGTCCGTTGACATGTGCCCGTGGACCGTGATGCCCGTCTGCTTGTTCGCCGGGAATTCGGCCCAGCCGCCGCAGAACCGGAAACTGAAATGGAAAGTTTCAGTAAAAAAAAGTGGAAACGGCTTGTTTTAATTTTTATGTTGAAAAACTAAAAATTCTGATTTTAAAAATTCAGAAAATTACGGGTTTTTTAATTTTTGGGTCCTTAAAAATATATCTAAACGTTTTTGACCCTCCAAAAACACTAAGGGATTCCTGGAAATTCAAAAAGCTTTAGAAAACATAAAAAAACGAAATTTTCTAAACTTTTTACGAATTTTTAGCAACATTTTTTGGGGCTAAACTCGCGAAAAAATCACCTAGGTCGATCCTTTTTGATGTTGGTGGTGGTGTAGCCGGCGGCCAGGCATTTCGCCTTCCATATCCGCTCCTCCTCGCACAGGCGGCGCCACGTGTGCGAGACGCCCGCGCACGCGATCATGTCCTTCGGCTCGAAGTACGAGATGATCAGCAGGGCCAACTGGAAAAAAGGAGAATTTATAGGGTAAAACACCCTCGAAAATTAGAGCTGGTATCCGGTTACGTCAATAAAATAGGGGGGCGAGATCAAAGCAAAGCTAAAAAAAAAACCGAAAATTCGCCTTTTTCATCGATTACGCTACGAAAATCGGGGGTAGGCAAATCGATGATGATGATGATGAAACCGTTCCAAGACTTCAACGCAACGAAAAAGTTCAAGAAAATAAAAATTTGGGACAGGCTAAACGATTACGCTACGAAAATCGACGGGCTCTAACCGATTACGACCTGAAAATCAACCCGCTTCGACCGATTACGCCCCAAAAACCGCGCAAAAATTGTACCTCATCGGGGAGTATGCCGAGGAAATCCTTCTGGAACATGGGCTCGATGAGGTGGCGCAGCGTGCGAAGGTGATGGTCGGGCAGGCGGTAGAGGAGGTTGCGCAGGGCCGTGCTCTGCTGAGCCATCGACATTTGCTGAAAAAGAAAAATTAACAAAAACAATTCGAAAAGCTCACCCCAAAGCCGGCGATCCAGTTGAGGGCGACGGCCGTCTCTTGAGCATCACCGGCGCCGGGCTGCTGCTGTTGTTGTTGGCAAACGGCATCTTGGCTCTCGGGCGGCGTGTCGCTGTCCATTCCACAGTAATCTCTGCAAAAACATCAATAAAAATTAATTTAGAAAATTTTTAGGACCAAAAACTGAGTTTTAAACCCAAATCGATCGAGTTTCGAAGAGAAAAAGAGAGCGAGCCGGGGAACCCGGGAATCCAAACATCACATTAGCGGGCCGAGGGTGGGGGATAGAGGAGCACGAGATTGATAAGGAAACGGGGACCGCTCAAAAAATTCCTGAATGACTTCTGCTAGCCTGCCTCCCTTTTTCTGGCTTCTAGAACGCCTAGAAAGCTTCTAAAAGTCTAGAAAAGCTAATTTCCGCTTTTATCGCACCAAAAAAAGACATTTAAAGGTTTCCTAGCTTCCTAAAGGATTTCTGCTAGCTTGCCTCGCGTTTATAAACATTTTCTCAGCTTTTTGAAAGTTAAGAAAACTTTAAAAAGCTAAGAAAGCCTATTTTCTGCTTTCATCGGCTAAAAAAAAACAAATAAAACGTAATTTACCAGCTTTCCTAGATTCCTAAAAGCTTTCTGCTAGCCTGCCTCGCTTTTCTACAGCTTTTTCAGCCTTTAGAACGCCTAGAAAAGTTACAAAAGCCTAAAAAAGCTATTTTCCGCTTTTCTCATGCAAAAATTATTTAGAACAACAAAGAAGCAATAGAAGCGACAAATTTCCCCAAATGACCTTTGCCAGCCTGCCCGGGAGCGGAGGGGGCCCAGAATGAAAAGGAAAAACTCGAAACGTACCCGGAGGCCTTCATCTGCTTGCTGGCACTTGCGTCGGCGTTGGTGGCGCCCGTTGACCACTTGCGCTTCGCAATCGTCTGCAAAAAAAAAGGTTTAACAAAGAAGTGAAAGCGCGTGAAATAGAAGAAAAACTCAGGAAACGCGTAAAGTCCCCCGGGAAAGCCAGCGCTGAAGGTTTCAGGCCGCAAAAAAGACCTGGAATCGAGAGAAAGACAAAAGTCCAGCGACTAACGATCCAAAAAACTTTATAGAACCCCGAGACAAGCATGGAAAATCACTAGGAAATACGCCGCGTCTCAAAAAGCCCAGAACCCGAAGTATCGCGCTAAAAACGAACCACTGAAGCAAATAAAAACCCGAAAACAGCCTAGACCCCTACGAAAAGTGTTAACCAAGGTTTGGCAACGATTTTGGACAAAACGCCAAAAACTTTGTGAAATCGACGAGAAGAAATGGGCCTCCAAAAGGTCAACAATCATCGAAATTAAATTACAGAAAAAGCATAACTTAAAAAGCATCAAAATCGCTCGCAAAACTTGGAAAGATTTTAGGAGAAAAAGCCGAGAGCCCGGGAGAAGAAGCTCCGCGAGGCTCCACTGAACGCAGCTAGGTGCTGTTTAGAAAACAGCCCCCCGGGCCCCGTGGCAGCGGCATGACAATAAAAATGTTTTCAAGCGTTTCTCGTGCTTTACAAAGCCAATTCATTTATTTTAGAGTATAGAAAAGATGTAAAATTATGTAAGGCCCGTTTTGTGGGGTTTTCCAGACCCTTAGGGGCCTTCGCCGTCCTGGAATTCACGTTTTATCATAGCTTTTCGAAAGTTGGGCATGAAAAAGCGGTTTTTTGAGCTTATTTTTGTTTTAATAGCTAACATGGCAGGTGTAGATCATAGTATGAAGGGTAGAAGTCCAGAATTTTAACGATTCCTCGATTTTTATAGGGGTTTTTGATGGCGAATTTCTGAGCCGATCCGGGCTAATTTTTTGGGCTACAAAAGGATTTTTTAGGGGTTTTTAGCACCTTTTAGCTTTCAAAAAGGTAGATTGGCATGTTTAGAAAGTGGTGATAAGCTTAGAATTATCTGATTTGCCTTAATTTTTCGATTTTTATAGCTTCTAGCCCTAATTTTTCGCAATTTTCAGGGTTGAACTCACCGAAGTTGAGGGCGTAGATGACGACGAGCCGGCGAGATGGATGCACGATCGGCGGGGCGTTGCAGCGGCGGTGGCAAGGAGGAGATGGCTAAAGTCGGTGGGAGGAGGAGGTGGAGGGGCAGCCGAGGAGGATGAGCTCTGAAATCGATCGGTTTTCCGCAAATGGTCTCTGCCAGCTGACCTGTCCGACGCGTGAGTCGAGATTCTCGAATTGAGCGACGACGGTGTCCACGGTATCCCCCGTGTCATCCACGTCCATCAAAAACAGCACCTGAAATTGGCTTTTTTCGGAAATTTCGATTTTAATAGTTTAAAAAGAGGGTGATCGATTACGCAATGAAAATGTGGTATCGATTTTTGAGTAGCTCGTTGGCTAATTTAGACTAACGTATCACAGTTTAAATTTAAAACGCTTTTTAACGGTTTTTATAGCGTTTTTAGGCCAAAATCATCAAAAACTCGCACCTGAAATTGGGAGTCTTGGAAATTTCGATTTTAACGTTGAAAAAAGCGAACGGATTACGCAACGAAATTTTTAGGTTGTCGATTTGTTCGTTTAGCGTTTAGAGGACTTTTTAAAATTTTCTTTTACAGTCTTTTATAGCGTTTTTAGGTCAAAAATTGCGGATTTCTCACCAAAAAACCCTAATAGATTACGCAATGAAAATAATATATCGATTTTTCGATTTCTGGCCTCTCAGTTTAATCGACCGTATGCTGGTTTAGAACTTCGAGTACTTTCTAGGGATTTCTATAGCGTTTTTAGGCCAGAAAACGTTAATCGATTAGGCTACAAAATCCTGTCCATTTCTTTCAGCTTTTTTATCCAATTTGGCGTACTGTAAGTCAATTTAGGTTGTTAACTATTTTCTATAAATTTAAAATCACGAATTTTCGAGAAAAATGCATAAAACCGCGGTGGCTGGCCGGTACCGGGCTGCAGCTGCTGGGGGCTGGCTGCGGGGCTGGTGTATTGAATTTGTAAAGTGGACACCGGGCTCCTATCGACGCGGAGGGGGCGAGAGAATGGGAGGGGAGGGGAGAGACGAGAGAAATTGGGCAAGAGAGCGAGAGAGGGAGAGAGACAACCTCCAAAATGCCATCACGGCCATCCTACGGGGGTGGTGGAAAAATGGCCATAAAATTGGGGAGGCCAAGCAGAGGCCATTTAGGAATTGGAATTGGCTAAACTGGGAGGCAGCGGGCAGGCTAGCAGTGGCAATTTGCGGAAAAGCGGCTAGAAACGGAAATTAGAACGTTTTTTCTGAAAAAAACAGCATGAAAATTCCTAAAAACCGCGACTACAAAACACGCGGCAAGCTAGCAGAGATTTTTGCGGAAAACCGGGAAAAATGGGAGGCGGTGGGCAGGCTAACATTCGAAATTTGGGGAAAAGATCGGCCAAGGCCGAAATTTCAGCGTTTTTCTGCACAAAATCGTTAAAAAATGCTGAAAAATTACCATAGAACAAGCAGGTAGCTAGCAGACAGCATTTAGGAATTGAAATTCGCTAAACTGGCAGGGGCAGCGGGCAAGCTAGCAGAGGAAATTGGAGCGTTTTTTCGGGAACACCGGTAACAAAAATTCTTAAAAATTGCTGCAAACAAAAAATGGGGCAAGCGAGCAGAGATTCTTTGCGGAAATCCTGGCGAACTAGGAGGCAGCTGGCAAGCTAGCAGTGGAAATTTGGGGAAAAAGCGGATAGAAACGGAAATTTGAGCTTTTTTCATGCAAAAAAAAAGCTGAAAAAATTGGCGAAAAACCAGGCAGCTAGCTAGCAAAGACCATTTAGGAATCGAAATCGGTTAATGCCATCAATCGGACAGACTAGCAGTGAAAATTCAGGAATTCCGGGGTCCAATCCCGAATTCCATGTCGTAACGTGTTTTTTGGTGGTGATTCCAATGGGCGGGGCAATCACATTTTATGGCCGTAAATCGATAGGTTATCATTCGGTCGATGCGCCATCTTCTCTCCGAGCGATTTTATCAGCATTCATTCCGCCCAGCGAGGTCGCCTCCCATTATCGTGATTTTCATGGCGTAACCGGACCGAAAACAATGATAAAAATTTTCAATTCTGAATTTTTCCGTGTTCCATTTTTTTTGTAGTTTGTAGGCTGAGAATGCGATTCAGAAAGAAAAATATTACCGAAAATCTTGAGCCTCAAAAAATGGTTAAATTTAGTAAAAAAACCGCAAACATGAAAAAAGGTAATTTTTCGCGATTTTTCGATGCGATTACGCCATGAAACTCTCGCTTTTGTAGTTTGTAGGGTTAGAGCACGATTCAGAAAGCATAATAGTGTAAAAATGACGCCTAAGCGTCTCTCTCTCGCTCACTCTCTCTCTCTCTCTCTCTCTCTCTCTCGCCGCTATCTCCCAGTTCCAGATGTCGTGCCGCTTCGACTTTTCGGGCAAGAAGATTGTCGTCACCGGCGGAAGCCAGGGTAAGCCGAAGCCTTAGCCTAAGCCAAGCCTAAGCCTAAGCTAAGCACAAGCCCAATTTCAGGAATTGGACGCGATATCTGCGAGAGTCTCGCCGCGAGCGGGGCTACCGTATACGCGATGGCCAGAAACGGGCAGGCGCTGGAGGAGCTGCAGAAAAAGGTGGGCGCAATTCCTCAAAGAATCCCTGCTAGTTTGCCCCCGCATTCCGCAAAGATCCCTGCTAGCCTGCCCCAACTCTCAAAACCCGAATTTTCAGTTCCCCTCCAAAATCATCCCGCTGGTTTGTGACGTGACGGCCCCCGTGGAGGAATTGGAGGCTATTTTGGCACCGGTAGGAAATTACTAATTACGAATCGATTACGCCATGTTATTGGGGTATTGGCCCAAGCGAGAGAGAGAGAGAGAGTGAGAAACAACTTTTCCAAAAACAATCCACCCCAAATCCCGTGGCCAAGTGGTTAGTGGCGTCGCCCGCCAATCTGACGACACGGGTTCGACCCCTGGCCGCGGCAGAAGTTTTGCTTTTGGCCTAAAAAGTTGCCATAGAGCTAAACTGGCCTACAAAAAGGAATTCAGCTCGAAAAAATCGCCAAAAAAGCCCAAATAGTCGATTACGACATGAAATTCCGAGCCGGGTCAGGTGTTCCGCCACCTTTAAAATACATAATTCCAGCACGCTCCTTACGACGGTCTGGTGAATAATGCGGGGGTGGCCGTGCTGGAGACGGCGATGGAGGCACGCGCGGAGAGTATCGATCGGTTGGTGGCTAGGGGAAAATTTGGAAAAGCTACCGTAACCCCAAAATCCCTCAAAAATGGCAAATACGGGATTTCTTCGCGCAAAAATTGACGGGTCATTTTAAAGGGGTTGGCAAGTTGCAAAAATTTCATTAACGAATACCGTACCCCAAAACTAGCCCTTAAAAATGACAAATACCAAATTTTCTAGAGCTCAAAAATAGCAAACATTTACAGGGCTTCGAAACTCATTAAACACCCTTTTTAAATGAAAAAAAACAAAGAAAATTCTCAAAAACGCGATTTTCACGGAAAGTACGGCACCCAAAAAATCCGAGAAATAGAAAATTAATTCCTACCGTAACCTAAAGCCAAAAAGTCGATATCTTGGCCAAAAGTAGCCTTTTTAAAACAGTGACAAGTCCTCAAAATCCAATTTTAAAAATGTCCACATTTCAAAACTAAATTTAATTCAACGAAAGCCGTAATCTCGAGATTTTTTAGCATACAACAACACCAAAAAACCCGCAAAAATGACAAATTACACGTTTATTCGACACGACAAACTGGGGGAGTGGAAAATGTATACGGTACCCGCTGAGAAATAGAGAGAAACAATCGAAAGACAAACATTAACAACCAAAAAAGAGTGGAAAAACGGCACAAATAAACATTTTAAAGGGACCGGCAAGTGGCGGAAAAATTCCAATTTTTCTTCGGAATAAAAAAAAAAAAATGCATTTTAAAGGGGCCAACAAGAAATGGAAAAGCTGATGGATTACTGTAGCGGTTCGGCAATGTCGTGTACCGTGGCGGCCGCCGGGTTCGAGCCGTTCGCCTCAGTCTCCATTAGCGCGTCGGCTGACTGAAAAAAACAGGGATTAGAACAATTTTTGTAGTATGTAGTTTAGCCTAGACTACAAAAAACAGAATAGGTCACAGGCTACAAACTACAAAAACGGCGTTGGGCTACAAATTACAAGCTACACTGAATGATACCAGAGACGACAAACTACAAAAATTTGGCTACAACCTACAAAAACCGACCGGCATAAGCAGGGAGATCTCCTCGAAAAATCGGCCCCGCTGGGCCATGTCCCGCTGCAGGATCGCGATCATCAACTCGTACAGGGCCGGGGTGCGCATCGTTTCCTGAATCGAATGAATTCCTCAAAAACCCCTGCTAGCTACCCCACCTGTTGCCTGCACGCCTCGCCCCGGACGGCCCGCGCGAACATCTCCTCGGCGTCGGCGTGGAGGTCGGGTTGAAGCTGGAAAGGGCCCAAATGGTCTCGGCTAGCTCGCAAGAATTCCGAATTCCCCAAAAACCGCTGCGAGGTGGCCCAGAAATTTTGCCGGATCTCAAAAAATCACTGGGTTCCTCAAGAATCTCCGCTATCTTGCCCGGTCTTCAAAAGGCACAATTTGGGCATTTTAAAAGGACAGTGACACCTCAAAAACGGCACTTTTAATACCAAAAGCTACCTTGAAATGGTTGTATATTTCGTGGATGATGAGGAATGCCTCGTAGGAGGAGCACAGCGACAGCAGCTCACCAATGTGGCACAGGCAGGCTGGGAGGAGACCGGCCTGGGAAACGAGGTTTTAGAACCGATTACGGTAGGAAAAAAGCTAGGCCGGATTCCCCAAATTGCTTCTGCTAGCCTACTTTTTAATTTTAAAGGCATGGCACAACCGGAAAATTCCAAAATTGTCCCTGCTAGCTCACCTTGAGTCCCATTCGCATCCAGGTGTCGATTTTGTGGAGGATTTTCTCGCCGGGCGGCTGGACGAGGCGATCGTAGGACGATTCGAGAAGTGCCTGAAGAAAAAAGCGTTTTAAAGGGCCGTTGAAGCCAGAAACCCATCAGAAAATTCGACGAGTCCAAGCCGTTCAAGGCTCAGGCAACCAGTTAACCCTTTTAAAAGACCGTTGAAGCCAAACTCCATCCAAAACGAAATCACCATTGATTCGAGAATAGCCGCCTTGATGACGGGGATGAGGTAGTGGGTGATGGGGTAGAAAAAGGAGAGCGCCCCCAGTAGACCATCACAAACCGACGTCGACAGCCGCCGCGAGATCACCACGTATCTAAAAAAATGGAAAATTATGGATTCCTCAAAAATCCTTGCTAGCCTGCCCCTCTCGAATTCCTCAAAGAATCCCAGCTAGCCTGCCCTGCCCGCCCCTGACGGACCTGTTGATCATCTCCTTCTCCAGGTCGTAGTCGGCGAAGGCGTAATCGGCGCCAACCGAGTCGCCGCAGACGCGATGGAGGAGGAGGTTCGCCTGGAAATTGGGGGTTGAATTCCTCCAGGATTGCTGCTAGCTTGCCCCAAATTCCTCAATGGTCTGTGCTAGCTTGCCTGATGTCGGAATTCCCCAAAAATCGCTGCTAGGTTGCCAGGAACTTTTTTCCGATCCCTAAAAGACCTCTGCTAGCCTCCCCGACTTCTAAATCCCCAAAAATCGCCGCTAATCCGCCGCATTTCCCCAAAAAACCCCTGCTAGCCCGCCCGGGTGCTTACCACAGCCCTAGCCGTCTTCATCTGCCTCTCCCTGCCTACCACCGTGCTCATCATCTGGTGCACCGAGTCGAGGAACGTCATTCGGCGCAGCTGGTCGCGTACCTGAAAAATCCACACTTCCAAGTTCCTTTAAAACTGGCTTGACCACGCTAAATCCTTGCTGTTCCAGTCCATTTAAGCTAATTTATCTATGGATTTTTGGCTTCAATAGCCCTTTAAAAGCCCGAACGAGCCAAATTTCCTTATGGATTTTTGCCTTCGATGAGCCTTTAAACCGGGCGTGGTCTAGCCGAATTCGAGCTGTTCCACTCCCTTTAAAATGAGCGTGGCAACTAAAAATCCTATGGATTTAGCCTTCAACGGCCCTTTAAAAGCCCTGAACTAGCCGAATTTTCTTATGGATTTTTGCATTCAATGGTAATTTAAAAGGGGCGTGGCCTCGCCAAATTCTAGATGTCACGCTCCCTTTAAAAGATCATTCTAGGGAAATTCCTTATAGATTTTTGCCTTCGAAGGTCTTTTAAAAGGGGTACGGTCATTACTTCTAAAATCATTACTTCTAAAATCATTACTTCTAAAATCATTACTTCTAAAATCATTACTTAAAAAGTCATTACTTCTAAAAGTCATTACTTCTAAAAATCATTACTTCTAAAAACGTTACTTCTAAAATTTGGTATGCCGGATTACCACTTTTTCGGCATATTTATGCCCAAAAATACGCCTAGAATTTTAGAAGTAACGATTTTTAGAAGTAATGATTTTAGATTTGCCTTCGAAGGTCATTTAAAAGAGGCGTGGCCTATAGATTTTTGCCTTGAATAGTCCTTTAAAAAGCCACGTACCGTAGGCGGAGGCGGTGCCCTGCTCTTTCCCTGTCCAATGATGCCGGTGTGTGCCAGTTGATGGGCCTGTTTCCGCTTTGTCAGCCCGTCCAACTGCCCCAACAGGTTCACCGTGTCGTCCGCAAAATCGGCGTCGAATTCGGAAGCCTGAAAAATACGGGATAGGCTGGCAGAGACGATTTGCTCACCAGAAAAGTGGGCGTGTCGTGGGCGAGTTCGATATATTCGGCAAAAAGTCTTCTTCCATCCTGCAGACAGCCATCCACGAAACACAGAATCAACCACTGGATGTAGTACGAGCACAGGTGGCTCATCTAAAACGCATTAATGGGAGAGTGACAGGTCGGCTAGCAGAGGTTCTTGAGGAAAAGCCGCTCACCTCGACGTTGTAGAAGTGGGAGATGGCATTCCGGAGCAGCACGAAGGCGTCCAGGGGATCGGACTGTTGAGGGGTTGGATGATCTGAAAGCAAGCTTTAAAGGGAAGGTGACAGCTAGAAACCGATTACGCCATGAAAATAGCTGACGAATCGCCTCCTAAATGACCTCTGCTAGCCTGCCCAAGCTTTTTAAATGGGAGCGTGACAGCAAGGAATCGATTACGCCCCGAAAATAGTCGCCGATTCGTCTCCTAAATGACCTCTGCTAGACTGGCCGCTTTTTAAAGAGGGCGTGCCAGCTAGAAAAGCCCCATTCAAACCGAGAACCTCGATAATCAACGGCAAAGAGGACGAGCTGGAGGAGTTTGGCGAGCTGCATGGACAGCTTGTAGATGTCGCGCGTGCCGATGAGGAGCAGCTGCTGTTTGCCCGGGCTGAAAAAACGGGTGTCGCCCTCCCTTTAAAAGCGGCTTACTGGTTTGGAAGGGGCGCCTTCCGGTCGACACCGCTGCCCAGGGCGCCCAGCAGACGTTCGACGGCCATCGCCGCGTCGCAAACGCGTTGCGTGTCGTTGTTCTGCAAAGAAACGGGTATTTTAATGGCGTAATCGGTTGGATTTAGCAAAGGGTCTCTGCTAGCTGGCCTGTCACTGCACCTTTAGACCCATTTTGATAGCGTCATGGATTACGAGAAGCTGCTAACCGATTACGCGGTGAAAACACGAAAGGAAAACGCCAGATTCCGCCAAGAATCTCTGCTGGCTGGCCTGTCCCACCACCTTTAGAGCCATTTTCATGGCGTAATCGGTTTTCAGAAATCGGCTAAACGATTACGCTATGAAAATCGCGTTCAAACTGGCCAAAAAGTGCCAGATTTTGCAACGAAGTCTGCTAGCTGCCCGCATTTTCCTGGCGTAATCGGCTCTCAGATAACCGAAAATCGTTTAAGCTATGAAAATCCTTCAAAAAAATGCTCAAAAACCCGAATTTCCGCAAAGAGGCTATGCTAGCCCTCTCTGCTCCTCACCTCAACGGCCGTCTCGAGCCTGTCCAGCAGCCAGCTCATGATCTTTGTCAGCAGAGGGCCGGTGCTGGGTCCCGGGTGGAATCTGGAAACTGTGTTTTGAAGAGAGAGAGAGAGAGAGAGAGAGAGAGAGGGGGAGAGAGAGAGCGAGAGAGAGAAACGGAGAGAGAGAGACGAGAAAACGTACCCGTTGTACTTGATCGGCTGTCCCTCCTTGGCGCCCTTCTCGAGCTGGATGAGAATGCGCAGGGTGAGCAGCCAGCGGAGCGAGTTCTCGAACGAGCTGTCGCCTGGAAAAAGGGGTTAAAGGGGCCGTGACACCCTGAATTCTCTCAAAAACAGCATCAGCATGCCCTGATTTTCATGGCGTAATCGTTAGTACCTTTTCCCTTGAGCTCTCGATCGAAGGCCGTCCAGTGGTCGAGCAGCACCTCGTAGCTCAGCCCCATCAACGCCGGCATGTACGGGATTACGGTGGCCAAGTAGGCGCATAGGACTTCTAGCTGAAAAAAGGGGATTTCAACCAGATCCTGGCATAACCAATTTTCCGGAACCGATTGGGGTTTAAAGGGATGGTGACAGCAGGAATTCTCGTAAAAACAGACATGCGGCGGGTCGGTGATGGTGAAGATGTAGCGGCAGATGACGTCGACGCCCTTCACCTCGCCGAGGCCGATCGTCAGAATATGCAGGTAGCGGAGCAGGATCGAATTCCTGAAAAAACTCGGCAATTTTGGCGGCAAGATAGCAGAGATTTTTGGGGAAGAAAAAATCGTGCCAAATGGATTACGACATGAAAAGCCCCGCCCCCAGCTAACCGATTACGCTAGAAAACCAGCCTTCACAGGTGGTAAACTTGCAGAGATTTTTGCTGAATCGACTCCCCACCTATGGCCGACATTCCTCAGCGACGCCTCGATGAGCATTTGCAGCTGCGGTCCCTCGGCGAATTCCATGAGCATCTCCGGCATTGCGCCGGGCTGTTGATGGACGGTTGGCAGGATTTTCGAGAACATTTCCTCCTGAAAATGGCGAATAAATGAGAAAAACCCCTCGAAAACCCCACCAAAAGGCTCATGCAGCCCTCGCGCAGCTCGTCGAGCGGAAGACCGGAGAAGCCGGAGGCTATGGCCGGCATCGGGCTGTACGCCAACTCCATCAGCGTGCGAAACAGGGCCGCATTGTCTGGGGTTGAGCCGAGCACCGGCACCTGAAATCAAAATCTACCAAGCGGCGAAGAAACCCTCAAAAATCCCTGCTAGCTCGCCCTCGAATTCTCGAGAAACAGCCATTTTCCTGACGTAATCGATTACGCAACAAAATAACTTTAAAGCGAACAAAACACCGCGAATTCCGCAAAGAATCTTTGCTAGCTGCCCCTCTAAGCGGCATTTTATTTTTTAATCGACTACCCGGATTTCCTGAATCGATTAAGTCAACAAAAAAACTTTTAAGATGATTTTCGACAAGATTACGCCATGCAAATAATTTTTAAAATGGTTTTCGGACGATTTTCGGACGACTACGCGATGAAAATGGCTTCTAAAGGGAGTGGAAAACGCCAGGATTCCGCAAAGACTCTACGCTAGCCTCCTCTCAACGCACCGTTTTGTGCAGAAAGTGCAGCAGCGATTCGCCCTGCAGGTGTTGCGGCACTTCACGGGGTTGTATTCCCATCGCGGCGGCCGTCTCCATCTCATTTCCATCCGGCGAGGCGGGTCCCTCGTCGCCCATCGCTTTTTTCGGCCTAAAACATGGACAATTTTTTTAAACAGCAAAAACATAAAAACTAAAAATGAAATTCATGAAAAATTACTCCCTAAATTTTTTCGAAACTCGGAAAACATTTTTAAGCCTCAAAAATTTAGTAAAAAAATTACATAGACATCAAAAAAATTAATAAATAAACATTAAATTCAATGAAACGTTATTCTCACATTTGCAAATTCAGAAAAATCACAGGGCTTGAAAACCCCGTAATTTACACAAAATACATCAAATAAAATCGTAAAAATTTATTCCAAAATTTGTAAAAAATAAATCAACAAAAATGCCACAACAACAACAACGTCAACGTGAGCAACAGTGGAAAACAAAATCAAAAACGTAACAACCAAGACGGGGGTAGCTAGCAGGGACAATTTGGAGGGCCAAAAAATTCCCTAATAATCGCTGCAAGTTTCCCGATCGATTACGACACCAAAATCAAGGTAGGCAAGCTAGCAGAGACACTTTGAGGAGCCGAAACATTTCTCAATGATCATCAACAATCCATGAATCGAACGGCCCCTCCGGAGCACGCGACGACGAGCTTCAGCTGTGGCTCCTCCTCGCGATGGCCATGTCGAGGATGTCGTCGCCGCCGCAGCACAGCTCGCGCGTCATCTGGCCGCTGCGCACGTCGTACAGTCTAGGAAAACGTACGAAGGAGACGAAAACAAGTCCTACCGTATCCGGCCGTCGACGGAGGCTGTGAGGAGACGGTAGCCCAGCCAAAATAACCTCAAAAAAATGATTTTCGAATTTCCTCAAAAACCCCTGCTAGTTTGCCGCAGAATTCCACAAAAATCGCTGCCATTTTGCCCAGTATTCTTTACAAAGCCCCGCTATGCCGGAAATTCCGCAAGAATCACTGCTAAAACGCCCCAGACTCCGATTCTTCCGCAAAAATCGTTGTTAGTTTGCCCGAGGATTTTCTCCCAAATTCCTAAATAATCTAAAAATTCTCCAATCCCTGCCAGCCTGCCCAAAATTCCCCAAAAATTCCTAAAGGATCTATGCTAGCTTGCCGGGACGCCTGCACAGAATTCCCATAGAAATCCCTGCTAGCCTGACTACAATTTCCTACAGAATCCCCGCTAGCTTGCCCAGAATTTCCTCAAAAATCTTCGCTAGCCTCCCCCAACCCCACAAAAACCCCCGTACCTGCACACGGCCATGCCACCCTCATTTGTGGCTGAGAATCGTGTCATTCCCTGTGTCTGCGTATCATAGACCGTCACAGATCCATCATTCCTTCCAACAGCCAGCGATGGATGAAGGGGAGAATTGGAGACTCTCCACCGCAGTCCCAATCTCTTCCGCCTCATCTACCTCCATTTCCGGGTCTTCGGGGCGTCCACGACGGCGGGTGTCTGGAAAAGAGAGTGGTTAGCAGGGATAATTTGCCGAATTTTTCATGGCGTAATCGGTTAAGTCCTAAGAATGAAAAATCTATCGCGTGATCGATTACGCTCCTGAACGAGGGCAGGCTAGCACAGATCCTTTGCGGAATTTTTTATTCGGTAATCGGTTACGCGACAAAAATTTAATTCCGCCAGGCACTCAGAAATTTCGTCGCGTAATCGATTACGCGTTCTAAATGAACGGGGCCAACTAGCAGAGATTCTTTGCGGAATCCAAAAAATCCTACCAGCTCCCGGTGCCAAGTACTTGTCCAAGACGCGCAGCGTTCCTCCGCCGGCATTCTCGGCGGGCGTGGTGTTGACGAGGAAGACGTTGCCATTCTCGTAGCCAATAGCCGCCAGCGGGGAGACGGTAGATGAGGTGATGGCCACCACCGGGGAGCGGCACGACAGCGAGCAGTTCGACTGATCCCCGAGGTTCCACAGCTTCGACTGCCCGTCTAAAAACCGGGATTTTCATGGCGTAATCGAATAGGGCTAGCTAGCAAAGAAACTTTGAGGAATGCGAAAAATTTACCCGCGTATCCGACTAGGAGGCGTCGGCCGTCTTGGAGTAGATGACCAGCGCTGGCCGGGGAGCTGCCGGCCGAGTAGACCTTTTGTTGGGCGACGCCTGCCTGGAAAGGAGGGAGCTTTTCCGTTAACGGGGGTACCTAAAATTTTTAATAGCGTTTTTAATCAAATTTAGCAAATTTCTAGCCGAAAAACCATCTAAAAAAAGCTTGGAAAAATTCATAAAATCTAGAATTCGTCGAAAATTGGACTTTTTATTCGAAAAATCGATAGTTTGGATTTTTTTACGAAACCTTGGCAATTTTTTACGTTTAGAAATAGGGAAAAGTCCAAAAAAGTTTTTCTATACTTAAAAAATAAAAATCTGGATCCCTACAATTAAAAAAATCGGAAATCGGCCAGTTTTAGTAAAAAAAACAATTGTTTAAATTTTGTATCAAAGCTAGCAAATTTTTGCTTTTAAAAATATTGAAAAAAGCGTAAAAAACCCCCCTCTATTTCGAAAAAAATGCGAAAACTTCCGAAAATCGGTAATTTTTAGCGAAAAAACAGGATTTTTTGATGCCAAAAATTCCTAAATTTTTACGACCTTCAACGGCCTTTTAAAGTGCGTTTCAAAGCGGCGTCTCCCAGCTGTTCGACCCCCTTCAAAAAGCGGCACCTGCGAGATGAGCCACATCCACAGCGTGCCATCCGAATCGCCAGCGAAGAGGATATCCGATCCCCGGTGCCATTCCATCCATTCGATATCCGAACTGTCGGCAATCTCTGTTCTCATCGACAGATCACTCAGCTGGGTGATGACGATACGGCCGGAGAGATCGGCGGTGGCAAGCAGGGTGGAGCAATGGTTGAATGCTGTCGAGACAACAGAGTCGTTGTGCTGAAAAGGGAAGCATTACGCTAGATAATTCCGGGCAAATCTTATGATTTTCCGCAAAAAACCCTGCAAGCCTGCCCGCCGCAACCGATTACGCTAGGCAATTTTCGCCTAAATTGTCTCTGCTAGCCTCTTTCGCATCCGATTACGCTATGTAAATCCGAAAATGGGCTGATTTCCTCAAAATCCTCTGCTAGCCCCCCTCTCAACCAATTACGCCAGGTAATTCCGGGACAAATGATTGATTTTCCGCAAAGAATCCTTGCTAGCCCGCCCCTACTGATTACGATAGGAAATTCAGGCACAAAAGCCATTTTCCGCTACCTCCTGCTCCGAACCGATTACGCCACTTTAAAATCATTTTCCAAGGAATCCCTCCCCTGGTAACCAATTACGCCATGAAAATCGTTACCTGAATGGTCAACACG
This sequence comes from Mesorhabditis sp. LJ9110, assembly GCA_038088335.1. Classification (NCBI taxonomy): domain Eukaryota; kingdom Metazoa; phylum Nematoda; class Chromadorea; order Rhabditida; family Rhabditidae; genus Mesorhabditis; species Mesorhabditis sp. LJ9110. The sequence goes on along the minus strand of JBBGBA010000016.1, from coordinate 28,641 downwards.
GGGTCGTCGGATTGATTGGTGAGATCCCAGATCTGCGCCCGATCGTCTTCCCCTCCAGTTGCCAGCCAACGGCCCGTCTTCGACGTCGACACGCAGAACACGTCCTTCTCGTGCCCGTAGATGGCTGGAAAAGGAGCGATAAACCCGGGGATTTTCCTCCAGGATCGCTGCTCGCCTGCCCCCGGTTTTGGGGCGGATTTTCCTCAAAAATCTTTGCTAGATTGCCTCCGTTTTTCAGTTGAATTTTTTCAAGAATATCTGCGCCTTTACCCAGTTTTAAGTAAAAAATTCTCCGCAAATTGCCCAGACTTCGGCGACTTTTCCTCAAGAAACGCTGCTAGCTTGCCCAATTTTCCTGAAGATTCTCCGCTAGCCCGCCCATTTTAAAGGCTAGGAAACCTACCCTTTATCGCGTCATCTTGAACAGGTTCAGCCTCGCCCTCCTCTTCGCCATCTCCATCGGCGAGTTCTTGATCTGGGCCGTCCTCGTACACCTCGACCGTCTCGTGCTCCATCCCGTTCTCCACGTCGCTGCCCTCGGAATCCATCGGATTTTGGGGCCGGCTGAAAATCGCTAATTTACAGGCTACAGACTACAAATTGTAGGAAAATTGAAAATAACTCGAATAGACTAAAAAAATAGACTACAAGCTACGAAAATGCTAGAAAACTGCTTAAAAAATCAAATACGGGCTACAAATAGGCCTAAAAACCCCGAAAAATAGACTACAAACTTCAGAACTCTTGTCGACTAATACAGGCTACAAAAATGCCGAAACAACCCAGAAATTACCCAAAATTCACGGGACAAACCCTAAAAATTAAACCCTTTTAAAAACAAATGGAAAAATAAAAATCAGAATTTAAAGCCATTTATTCGCACCAAAAAAAAACGAGAGCAGCATCATGAGCATAATTACAGGACGTAAAAAAAGCCAAAAAAACAGAAATCAAGCTACAAAGCTACGAAAATACACGTAAAAGCGAAGAAAATCGGGGAATAGGATAAAAAACAGTTTTTTCAATAATTTATGGTCCGCGTTCGGCCATCATCTGATCGGGCCAGTCGGGCACGTGCTTCAACTGACCCCATTGCTCGTCGGAGATTGACCTGAAAATGGGCGGATTAGGCCTCAATTCCTCAAAAAACTCTGCCAGTTTGCCCTTGGATTCTTCAAAAAACTCTGCTAGTTGCCCATCGGGTTCTTTGGCATTATCGGGGGAGGAGGAAATTAGTTTTTCAATATTCCTAAACTTAAAAAATTACAAATGGCCATCAAAAAATACAAAAAAAGATAATTTTAATGCAAAAATGACCGATTTGCCACTAAATTTCAACTAAAAATATTTTCTAAATCTTTTAAATCTTTTTTCCACCTGAAAAAACGCCAAAATGTTAGTAAAAACACTAATAAATTGCTTACTACCAAGTGTTTGGAATTTAGAGAATTCCCCGATAATGCGAAGGAACCGTTACAAATTCCTCAAGAATCTCGGCTAGTTACCCCCCTAACAACTGACCGATTCTTGAGGCCATAATCACAATCTGCCAGCATCGACGCGCCGATCCAGGGCAGCAACGCCTCGACGCGTCCCTCATCGAAACGATGGAACTTCGGGTGGGCATTGGGGAGGGTGCCCGACTGCGCATTGATGGCCGTCACCTCGTCGCGTAGTCGTGCGTACAGTCCACGCACGTGGCCCATACCGCCGCATACTGGAAACGAAAAGATTAGAGGGGACAGGCTAGCAGCGTCTTTTTCGAGGGATTCCGGGGCAAACGAGCAGCGTTTTTTAAGGATTCGCGGCTGTAACGCTGGTTTTAAAGGTTATTTTCATCGCGTAATCGCTTGGAAGCACCCCCGTAACGATTACGCGATGAAAATGGCGACCAAACGGGTTTTCGGGTAGCTAGCCGAGATTTTTGCAGAATCCGTGCCTGTCTTGCTCCCTTTAAAATCCATCGATTGGGAAAATTCGGGTAAATCGATTACCGTATAAAAATTTTGTTTAAAGAGAGCATGGGGCAAGCTAGCAGAGATTCTTTGCGGAATCGGGGCAAGATCGCAGCGTTTTTTGAGGATTGCAGTGGCAAACCAGCAGCGTTTTTTGCGGAATCCAGGGAAAAAAGAGAATGCGGAATCCAGCAACTAGCAGCGTTTTTTGTGCATTTCAAGGGCAAGCTAGCAGAGATTCTTTGCCCGAAACGTACCCAAAATGTTCTCGAGCAGCGTGGCCCGAATGTCGATGGGGCAGTTGCGTATCGTCTGGTGGATGGCCTTGTGGAGGGGGATCGTCTCGTTTCCGTCGCACTCCTCGAACAACACCTCGTAGCCGATTTCGCGTAGCCAGCCGGGCACCTGAAACGGGGATCTAGCTGTCACGCTTCCTTCAAATTCTAAAAATTAATTCTGGTCCCTACAAGGCTAGCAGAGACCATTTGGGAAGCCTCAAAAAAATTTAGGCAGATTTTGGTCGAATTTTTTGTATTTTTAATCAATTCTCCCCCGATAATGCAAAAGAACCCCCGCAAAGTTTCTCTGCTAGCCTGCCCGGGTAGCAGAGGACCAGCGCAGGCTAGCAGGGACCATTTGGGAAGCGTCAAAAAATTTGGAAAATTTTTAAAACGGAATTTTTGTCTAAAAATCGGTATTTTTTGGACAAAAAAAATCGATAATTTTGTATTTTTCAATCAAACCCCCGATAATGCACAAGCTCCAAAAATTTACCAGCAATTTGTGGGGGCCAAAATCGAGCGCCAACTCGGGCAGCTGCGGCTCCAGGGCATCCGGATTTTCCAGGTTTCTCGCCCTCTCGAAACTCGTACAAAACGAGTGCTCATGGGCGAACCGGTCGGCCGTTTCCCTCGCGTAATCGGTTGCCCAGTCGTCATCAGTTGTGGCGCGTAGCTGGCCGTCGGCGAGGCGTATCCGGGCGTGCTTGCCGAGCTGGTGGCGCACTTTTTCGACGACCGAGGTGTAGCCGCGCGGGCTAAAATAACTTTTAATTAAATCAATTAAATGCAAAAAAAAATCAAAACAAGAAAAATTGGAGCTTTTGCATTATCGGGGGGGGGGTCAATTTTTCCCGAAAGTCTAGAAATGCCCAGTAAATTTCATAGTAAGTTTTCAATAATGCTTTTAGTAAAATTTAACCAAATTTCAGGTTGAAAAACGTTCCCAAAAAATTTTTCAATTCAAATTTCGAAATCTTTCGAAAAATCGATTATTTTAGTCGAAAAATCTCCATTTTTTTTTTTTTCAAGAAAATTTGTAAATTAATAAATTTCAAGTGGAAAAAAATTTAACAAAATTTAATTTGAAATCTCGGAATTTTGGTCGATAAATCGATATTTTTGCATTTTTTCATCAAATTTTTTAAAGCGTTTACGAAAAATCTGGTCCCCCGATAACGCAAAAGCACCGGAAAAATGGTCTGCACGCACCTGCAGATGGCCTGGTTGATGAGGGTGGTGCCGGTGTGGATGGGGGTGACGAGGAGTCCCGAGGCGCCCAGCTCGACGACCAGCGCGTTTTTGACGTTGAACGGGAAGGTGGCGGTGAGGGCTGACGGCAGGAAGGAGACCTGCAAAATTGGGGGTTAGAGCTTTCCGCAAAGAATCTCCGCTAGCTGGCCCAGTCGATTTCATTAAAGAATCTCTGCTCGCTTGCCATTTCAGAAGTCTTTTTCCTTGCGTAATAGTTTACGTCGTTTTTAAAATTCATCGCGTAACCGATTACGCCAGGAAAAATTCCGCAAAAAATCTGCTAACCCTGCCCTCTTACCTGTGCCACCTGGAGCTGCTCGATCAGCACGCGACAGTAGAGATCCCTGAGCTTTGTGGGGGCGAACAGCGACTCGACGATCACCACCTGCAATCGATTACGACGTTAAAATAAAGCCAAACGATACCTTGGTGCCCTTTGGGAGCAAGAGAAGATGTCGATGGAAGATTGTGTTGAAGAGACGAGCCACGATGGCCTCGGCTCCGTCTTTACATGTCGTAATCGTTTCGAGGTCGTCGCCGGGGAGGAGGCTGTCGGTGAGCGCTTGCACGCGGGGCTCGAATTCGCCCGAGTAGCCGCTCCGGATTACCTGAAAAAAAATCGGGAATCTATTTTTCAAGACGATTTTGGTGTCAATTTGTCTTTTTCCTAGCTAAAAAATAGAAGTTCTAATCTTCTGAGGCAGAAAACCCTATTTTTAGCGCAAAAATCAAATTTTTTTGAAGCTAAAAAAGCAGAAATATTTTTTCTGGGAGCGAAGAGCAAAAATTTTGAAGCAAAAAAAAGCATTTTTGAGTGAAATTTTGCGTTTTGATAGCTAAAAAAAAGAAAATATAATTTTCTGAACGAAAAATAGACATTTTTGGCGCAAAAATCCATTTCATAAGCCAAAAAAGCGCTTTTCAGGGTAAACCTAATGCCGTTAAGAAAAAACAAACCTTGGTGCCAATGGAGATGACGGCCGCGGGGCGGTTGACGTCGACGTGCAGGCTGGAGATGTCGAGGGGTGGCCGTCGGGAGGTCGTCACCCGCGATTTCGGGCCGCCAATGGGAGGCGTCGGCTCGCCCTCGTCCGCCATTTGCTTTCCTGCAATACGCGAAACAGATTTTACACAAATAATAGCAATAAAATGGCGTGAAAATGACGAAAAAGAAATTGGAAAAAGCAGAAAATCGGGAAAAGTCGAAAATTAGAAAAATTGGGAAAAACTGGTATCTACTAAAAGTAGGAACCTTGAAAAACCTATAAAATACCCTCAAAATTGACTTTTCAATTCGAAGTACCAGAAACTGTTAAATAGAACGAAAAAATAGCCAAAAAACCCCGAAAAATCAGGAAATTACCAAAATTTCGGCAAATCACCATCTATTAATGCTACCACAGCATTTTCCGTAGCCTTTAAAAACCTATAAAATACACAAAAACACTCGTTACTATCTGGAGAACAAGAAAAAGAAGAGATTTCCGAAGAAAAATACAAAATCGCAAATTTTAGGCCAAAATTAGCTTTTTTCGGGCTAATTCTCCCAATTTTTTAGCTCAATCTATCGAAAATCAGCAATTCCAAGCATTAAAAAACTATAATATACCAAAAACAGCGCCACAAGCTCATAAAAATGGCCTGAAAAAGTTACGAAATCATCGGGGCCTCAAAAAAAGCTATTTAACCACGTTGTGGCCAAAATTTTAGCGTCCCCGAATTGAAATATCGTCGAGAAACGTATCCCCCATTTAATATATACAAAATTAAGCATAAACACTTGAAAAAAACACTTTTTATTAGCGAAAAACCTCAAATTTGGGGGCGCCCCGAATTTTAGCCGGGCCTAAGGGAAATCGATGAGGGCACAGGGTAGGGACGTCAGTTGTAGCGCGCCGTACTGGTCCCTGCAACACAAAGTGGGCGGTTTAACCGGGTTTAACTCAGCCAAACGGGGTTCTAGAAGCCTAAAATTTTCAGGGAAACCTAGCTGGAGGGTAGGGAATAAAATAATATGTGGAAAAAGTGAAAAAATCTTTTTTTTAGGGTTCTAGCCGTAAATCTGCGGGCGCCGATGGTGGTGGCGCAGATTGTGGCTAAAGGGATGGTGACAGCGGGGAAAAGCGGAGGCTCCATCGTCAACATCTCCTCCCAGGCATCTCTACGCCCCATTGACGGCCATTTGGCGTATTGCAGGTGCGTGGTTGGGGGGTTTTAATGGGTTTCGGGAGGTCAGACGCGTCCGACCCCTCCCCCCCTATTACACCAGTTTTCGGGCCCAAAAATTCGAGAATTTCAGCGCAAAAGCCGGGCTGGACATGGCGACGCGAGTGATGGCAAGGGAATGGGGCCCGAAGGGGGTACGCGTCAATACCGTCAACCCGACCGTCGTGCTCACGGATATGGGCAGAGAGGTAGTAGACATTTTTATTTTTTGAGCCATTTTCGGGCCTTTTGGATGGCAGATTGCCAGGAAATCCGGAAAAAAGCAGGCGAAAATCGAAAAAACGCATTTTGCCATTTTTCGAACGAATTCCGCGACAGTACAGGGCCGTACGGTTGGCGGAGTGTGGCGTAGCTAGCGGATCAATCGATAAACGATTAAACTGGTCGCCAGCGCGCCGGAAAACCGGGTCGTACGCCACGAAACAGTTGTTCATCCCCAGAACTGGTCGGACGCGGCGAAGGCGGGCCCGATGTTGGCGCAGATCCCGTTGCAGCGCTTTGCCGGTGAGTTGCCGGTTTGCCGTTATCCCGGCCATATTCCAGAGCCGTCCGAGGTGACATCAGCCGTGCTGTACCTGCTCAGCTCGGCGTCGTCGATGACCACCGGGGCCGTGCTGCCCGTCGACGGGGGCTGGTCGGCCAATTAGAGCTCCGCTACCGTAACCCCCAGTTCCGCTGGCATCCAGTTTACGCAATAAAATTGTTAATTGGCCGGAAAATTTGGATCTAGAGGTACAGTAACCCGCTCAATCCATTAAATGGATGCCAGGTTAGAGATGTTCCGCTACAGTACGAAAATTCCTGCAGTTTTCGAGACCGTAACCCGCTCAAACCATCGCCTGCAAGCCAGTTTAGCGATTTTCCGCCACAGTACCCTTTCCTGGGATACAGTACGAAAATTAGGGCCATTTTTGATACCGTAACCCTCCGAGAAAACGTAAGAAGCCTTTATTCCGCCCAAAAAAAAGCGAGAGAGCGCGAGAGAGACAGATAAAGGGAGAGACACAGACATGCATACATCCAAAATCCGAGATATCGATCCGTTTAAAGGAGCGGTGACAGCCGGCGGCGCTTAGCCACGCCCCATCGACGAGCTGGTGGCGCGCGTGGAGAGCAGCGACGGGTTGTCGACGTGCAGCTGCAGGGTGCGCTGGTTCGTTAGAGACTGCAACAAAAAAATTGCGGGTTTTTGGGGTACGGTAGCTCGCGCGATTCAGAAAATAGGTGCCAGATTAGCGAATTTCCGCTACAATACGCTTCTTTGGGCTACAGTTCGAAAATGCAGGCAATTTTCGATACCGTGACCCGCTAACTGTATCGTCTGGAAGTCAGTTTAGAGGTTTTCCGCTATACTACGCTTCCCGGGGCTTCAGTAACCCCCTAAATGGATTAAATGGCTGCCAGTTAAGCCATTTTCCGCTACAGTACCCCCGGTGACTACCGTACCCGGGTGCAGAAGAAATGGAGGAAGAAGATGAGGATCGAGCAGAAAAGGCCGGCCATCGCCCCATAGTAGAACGGCATCGACCACAGGCTGTCGCTCGTCATCTGCGGAGCTTTGGCGTTATCGGGGGTTGCGTAGCCCTTCCCCCCGATAATGCCAAAGCGCCGTACCACCCCGCCGAGCACTCGAACCGCATGCTCCACCTCGGCGCGTGTCATCGCAAAGTGGCGGTCGTCATAGTGGAGCAGGGCACACGCGTACCTGCGAGGAGACATGCCGATTTTCGTGTCGTAACCAATTCTCGAAAAATCTACTCCGAAACCATGGCCAAGTGGTTAGTGATCTTGCCTGCCAAACTGGCGACCTGGGTTCGACTCCCGGCCGCGGAAATGTTTTTGCTTTTTGGCTGAAACTTTCAGAATCGGTGATCTGGCAGCCGGAAAGCCTATTGCCGCGCTTGAAAATTAATTTCAAAGCGATTACGACCTGTTATTAGGGTCACGGGTTCGACTCCCGGGACCTACACACTTTTAGCTTTTTGCTCAAAACGATCAGAATAGCGTATCTGGCAGGCAGTAAAGGGAATGAGAGAGAGGGAGGGAGAGAGAGAAAGAGAGAAAGAGAGAGATAGAGAGAGAGAGAGAGAGAGAGAGAGAGAGAGAGAGAGATAAATGCCCTACCACTTGTCAATCATTCCATTCATCTGACTGTCAGGGCGGCAGTGGGAATAGCACGCGTCGACGGTCGGTTCGGCGGCCAGCTCGAAGCCTTCCTGATTGGTGATGTCCGACTCGGCCATCGGATTGAAGGAAAGCGCAATGACGAATTTGTGCTTTGTACCCGGTAATCAAAGGATTCAAATGTTGGATGGAAAATCATATCTCTCTCTCTCTCTCTCTCTCTCTGTCTCTCTCTATCTCGCTATCTCTCTTCCCAATCACGGCATGCGCGATTCTGAGCTTTTAAGGCAAAAAGCAAAGAGTTTGTACGTCCCGGGAGTCGAACTCGGATCGTCAGTTTGGTAGACAAGGCCACTTGACCACGGGTCTCGGCGCTAAATTTATGAGGTTACTCTGTAGTCTGTAGTTTCACAAAATTTATCGATTGGGTCAGTCGATAAATGGTTCAAATCGGCTGTCGCAGCATGGAGCGATCGACGATGAAAAAGTCGGGAAATCCCGGGCCGTCGTCGTCTGCAATTTTTTAAAGGGGCCGTGACAGGGCGAGAGGGGGCGGGGCTTAGCGAAAAATCGATACCCTGACTATCGATGGACATCTCCGGATATTGATCGATGGATGAGGCGGATGATGAGGAGAGAGTGGGCGAACAGGGAGGGAGAAGAGACAACTTGCGGGTGATGGCAGCCTGGAAATGGGCGCGGACTCCAGGCTACAAACTACTAATTCTGGCGCGTTGCGAGACTACAAACTACAACGGCTTGACGAGGCAGTGCGCAAAGTACAGACTACAAGCGACACCATAGACCTCAGGCTACAAACTACAGAACTGGACGACAAAGTACAGGCTACAAACTACACCGTCGATACCTTCAGCGCGACCAGCTCCTCTTTGACGCTCGTCTTGCGCGGTGCGGGCGTCTCGACCGCCGGCTTTTTCGGCAGCATTGGGTGAGTTTCGGAAAAAATTAGGTTAGGCTACAGGCTACAATCTACAAACTACCGGCTACAGACTACAAACTACGCAAAAGCCCGCGGTTTTCGAAATTTCGGCTTTTTTTCGATATCGCGCCAAAAATGCACCCATCTTTACGATATCTGCGTAAAAAGGGGGTAGGCTACAGGCTACAGACTACAACTCTAGACTACAAGCTACAGACTACAAACCACAATCGACGGCCGACGGGCGTCGCCTCGATGGGAGCAGGGCCCACGACGATTTGACGCGATCGCGGAGGCGGCCTGAATAATTGGGATTTAGGCTACAGACTACAAACTACAAAGTCCGGGCTACAAACTATGGTCTACAAACTACAACCCTGGATTTTGTCTTCACCCGCCCTTTAAGACGCACCAAAAAGCCCGGCGCTTGGCAGAAGGGCGTCCGGCAGATCCCCGATCGATTTGCACCGCTTCCCCGGCCACGATGAAGCCATTTGGTACCCTGGAAAATCGGGATTTCATCGCTTAATCGGATAGGGAAGCGAGGGGCAGGCCAGCAGAGGCGATTTAAAAGTCTGCAAATCCTAGAAAAGGCCCCAAATTTGGTTCGATAGGTGGAGAAGAGGCTCAATTTCATCAAATGCCCCCTCCCAGCCCCCCCTTTTTGGTTGTAAATTGGAGTGTGGCGGAGTGGTGTGGGAATTTGGAGCGTTTTTGGCGTGAAATCCCCCCAAAAATTGCGCTCTGGTCTGGGGAACGTGCGAACTGGCGGCCAACGGATATTGTGGAGATGAAAACGATTCAAAAGATTTAGCGATTAACCGATTACGGCATGAAATTCGGGTCGCGGGTTCGATTCCGGGCGAGTTCAAAATTTTTTGCTTTTTGCTTCAGGAACTTCAAATTGGTCTTCTGACTGCCAGTGAATTCCATGGTAAAATTCAAATTGAATTCTGAACCGATTACGGCATTGAATTCGGGTCGCTGGTTCGATTCCGTCAGAGGTCAAAATTTTTTGCTTTTTGCTTTTTCGTTTTGCTTTTTGCTCCCAAAGTTCCTAATCGACTATCAGGCTGCCATCGAAGCGAATGGAATGGTTAAAATACAGCCATCAATCGATTACGCCACGAAATTCGGGTCGCTGGTTCGATCCCGGCCGGGGTCAAAATTTTTTGCTTTTTGCCCCAAACCTTGCCGGTCCTTTAGGAGGCGGAAACAAGGGGAATTTACGTTTCGGCAGTGCGTTCTGCCCCCGTTTTGGGGCTTTTTTTGGGGCGTTTGATAGGGGAATGGCTGGCTGGGGGGCTTGGCTGGGCGATACGGTCCACTTTTTGTGCCCGCCGAGGGCATGGCTGAACCCCCCGATGATGCTGCCAGCCGCCACAAATCCCATCATCATCAAAACGCCACGAATTTCTACCGGATTCGCCTTTTAAAGGGGCGTTGAAGGCAAAAATGTCGCTTTTTATGGAATTTTCTGGTTTTTGAACTTTAAAAATTTTTGGAAAATGCTAGAGCTATTAATTTTTTACATTTTCTATAATATTTTGTAGCGCTTACATTCTGTATCTGATAAAAATTACTTTCAGCTTTAAAATCCATATTTAGCACTTTAAAGGACCGTTGAAGACAAAATTGCGATACGGAATCGCATTTTTTCGCATTTTTAAACTTTTTCGTTATATATTTCTCAATTTAATTTTTCTTTAGAATGCTATTGTATCTACTATTACTATCTACATCTACTTTCGCCCAATTCGCCCCAATCTCCCTGCAAAAAGTCGACCCGCAGATCAGCACCGCCAGCGATGTAAGTTGTCGCAGATTTTCGTGGCGTAATCGATTCCCCCGGGGCGTCATAATCCCTTTAAAATAGCCAATCGGTCTTCGCTCCTCAATAAAACCCCAAAACAATCAAATCTGACTTTGGCGCAGTGGCTAAGGTGAGGGGCCGACAATCTGAGGGCCCGGGTTCGACCCCGGCCGCGGCAGGCATTTTGATTTTTCCTTCGCCGTCTTGAAATAGGCTTTCTAGATGTCAGGTAGCAAGTTAGCCCTTTTAAAGCAAAATTTTAAGCGATTACGCTATGAAAATAGGGTCGAGGGTTCGATCCCGGGCGAGGTCACAATTTTTTGCCTTTTGCTTTTTAGCCTAAAAATTTTTCCTTATCGTAACCACTTGATTCAGGGCTCGATCCGTAGCATCTTCCCGTTCCCGCATCGACACAGCCGGGTGCTGCAGTACCGGAAGAAGGCCGGGCAAGGCGCCCCGCTAATTCGCGCCCAGGAGGACGGGGTTGCGGTGGAAAAGGAGGCAATGTTCCAGGTGGTACCCAGATTAGCGTAAAAAACAAAAAAAAACTAAAAAAATTATTGAAAAGCAAAAGGCAAAAAATTCTGCCGCGGCCGGGTGTCGAACCCGAGACCCCACTTTCATGGCGTAATCCCTTCAAAATTGCCATTTTTTTCAGGAAATCGACACTCCTTCCCTCCTACTTCATGACCCAATTAAACGCGAGATCGACGAGCCCAAAAATCCCGATTTTAAAGGACCGTTGAAGGTAGGGCAATTTTCAAGGACACGCCCCCTTTTCAGGCCACGCCCACCCCGTATCTGGGCACAAACCCGCGGGCGGCCGAGGGAGATTTTCTGATCCCGCAGGTGGCGGCGAGGAGTGGGAAGGGTACGGTAGGCTAGGAGCTACAAACTACGAAATTTAGCCGTGGACTACAACCTTTAGGAATTATATGTCTTAATGTCATATAGCTCATTCAAAAGCGCTTGAAAAACGCTACAAAATGAGCTATAAAACATGGAAATGCGACGTCTGTAGCCGGAGATACGGTCGATTGTAGTTTGTAGCCCCGGGGCCGAAAATTTAAGTGGCTATAACTCGCGCTAGGATTACGGTAGAGTAATGATTTAGGTATCGTTCGAAAGCCCTTGAAAAACTCTATCAAATATCGATTACAACATGAAATTAGAAACACCAGAAAACTCGGAAAATCGATTTTTTGCTAAAGCTAATCAATAATTCCAACAACCTAAAACCCCAATTTTCCAGCTGAATCGCTCGACGTGGAGGGCAGTGGAAGCGGGGAGGAACCGACCGCTACGCACCGCTACCAAATTACGACCGAAATCCCGAAAGTCATGGACACGCTCTCGCAGGATGACGTCCCATTCCGGGCACGGAATTGAAGACGGATTCGTTGGGGGTGAGGGCGAAAAGCGTAAAAAACACGTCAAAAAATCTGCGAAAAAGCAAAAACAAAACTTTTGGGGGGTCCCGGCCGTTTGCAGGCAACCCAACCACTCGGCTACGGGTTTGGGCGTTGCTTGTCCACTTTTCAGGCTATAACAGCTTTAAATGTCTGCCACTTAACCCAATTCCATCCTTTAAAGGCGCAGTGACAGCCAGCGAATCGATTACGCCATGAAAACAGCTTCGAAAATTCAGGAGGAAGAGCCGATCGTCGACCGTCTAACGCCTACCGTAATCCACGAAGTCCTCCACGCCCCCAATCGACACCCGGTGCTCAAGGTGAACGGACAGCAGCTCGTGCTCCCCAGGATGTGCGTTTTAAAGGGGGTGTGACACCCCGACTCGCCCATTTTCAGGGGCAAAAATACCGCCAAAAAACAGCCGAAAGAGCCCGTTTTGGACCATGCTGGGAGCGAAATCCCCCATGCTGACCTCCACGGTAAATTTTGGAGGACTGTGGCGCAGTGGTTAGGGAGTTGGGGTGACAATCTGACGACCCGGGTTCGACCCCTGGCCGCGGCAAAAGTTTTTGCATTTTGATTTTTGGCCTCGGGTTTCAAAATCGGTGATTTGGATGGCCGGAAAAGGATTTGCATCAAAAACGCCGAAAATTTGCGATAATTCTAATCGATTACGGCATGAAATCAGGCCAAAAAAATTGTCTTGCCGAGCCTTTAAAACGTGCTTAAACCGTATTTTTTAGTGCCAACAAACGCAACCCTGGACCAGATCCACGCAAAGATCCTTCAACTGAACGCCGAACTGCTCGAGCTGCATCGATTGGCCTCAGACGGGGAGGGAGGGGGCGGGGCTACCGTAGTTCGAATCAAGAGAGCGGCAGGGATTGGGCCGACAATTGGGGGAGGAGGGGCTGCACTCAGTCGAGGGCCCAATGGACAGGTCACCGCTTTTGTGCCGCTGGTGGGTGCATTTTAAAGGGATTAGGAAGGCATGAATTCCTATAGATTTGGCCATTATTATGGCCATTTTTGGCCTAATTTTACAGCCTAATTGATTACGCTATAAAATAGCTCGCTCAGGGCAGGCGAGCGGAGCTTCTTTGAGCCACATAACCTTTAAATTTCAGCCGAACGGCGACGTGCAGAAGTTCTACCTGAACCCCGCCCAGGTCGGCTCTATCGCCAACCCGACAGCCACCGGGCCGCAGATCACCCTCGGCGAGAGCGGCGATCTTTTTGGACAGCGTGGGTTTTTGTAGTTTGTAGTCTGTAGTTTGTCGTGGATTTTGTAGTTTATAGCCTAATTTGTAGTACACTTTTCGTTCTGTAGTCTAGTGTGGAATTTGTAGCCAATTTGGTAGTCAAAATCGTAGCCTGTAACCTAATTTGTAGTTTGTAACCCGGTTTGTAGTCCAGCTGTTTGTACTTTGTAGTCATAGCCCAGATTCTGCCATCTTTCAGAAGCAGCGATTGCCGTCTCACCCCTTTCGGCGGGCGCTCAGCAGTTCGGCGGCTTCCAGGGGGGCTTCTCCCCATTCGGCGCGACACCCTACGGTGGAGGAGGAGGAGGGCAGGTGGGCGGTGTAGTTTGTAGTCTGTAGTCTAGAGTTTGTAGTCTAAAGCCTATTGTCTTTTATTTCTTAGGTTTGTAGCCTGTAGCGTACCCGAGGTATAGTTTGTGGTCTGTACTCCTGAATCTGTTGCCTGTAGCATGGACTATATTTGTAGTCTGTATTTCAAAGATGTAGTTTGTAGTCTAGAGTTTGTTCTGAAGTTTGTAGACTAGGGGTAGTCCGTAGCTTGTAATTTGTAGTCTGTAGTCTATAGCCTATTTTTCAGTACCAAACCGGAGGTGGCTATCAACTGGGCGGCCAAGGAGGAGGAGGAGGTGGCTATGGATATGGTGGAGCGATCGGGGGAGCAGGAGGAGGACAGGTAAGACTACAGACTACAACATACAGAACTGGAATACAATACAGACTACAGACTACAAACTACAAAACTAGCTAGAAAAAAATACAATTCTGGACTACAGACTACAGACTCAAACCCCCCCTACAGATCACAGACTACAAAACTCGTTGTAAACAAAACAACTAAAAACCCCCAAAATCCCCCCCCCCCCCCCCCAATTTTCAGCCAACCGGCGCCTCAAACATCCCCCCGCCAATCCTTGAGATCAAAGTCCCGCCCCCGCCAAAAGTCGACATCCCCGGCTGCTATGTTAACGGAAAGGAGGGGATTTTGGTAAATGAAAACCTTTGGGCCGCCAAAATCGGAAAGGGCATAATCGATTGTCCCTAGGTGTCACTCCCCATTTAAATCGCGTAATCGATTATTCTGGTCTTGCCGGGACCTTTAACCCTGAATAAAAGCCCGCTGTCACGCTTCCTTAAAAACGTCGTAATCGATTAGACGTGCCTTGCCCGACCCCTTAAATACGAATTAAATGACGTAATCGATCTTTTAGATGGCGTAACGATTAAACACTTGTTTGGGCCCCCTTTAAAGCCGATTAACACGACGTAATCGATTAGCCCTAGCTGTCACTCTCCATTTAAAATTGCATTTTTAGGTTTCTGGAAAAAAATGAGACTGTCATCGATAATCCAGGAGGCGGTGAGATTTTAGTGGGTAATTGAAGGAAAAGGGGGCGGGTTGATGATTTGGAGGGATAGCAACGGTCATTTAGGCTCGACAATGGGTCTGAAGGGACAGTGACATCTCGAAAAGCTACTTTAACGGGCCATTGAAGCGGCAGGAAACCGATTAAAGGAGATTAAGATAATCGTCTTTAAAGGGCGTTAAGGCAAAAAGGGGGACCGAAGCAGGCCATTTAAGTTGCTGGAGAAAAGGAAGGACAGCCTGAAAATCCATCTTAAACCCAAAGAAACCCCTCTTTAGACCCCAGGCAACTGGAGCAAGAGGCCAAGACCGGGCAGCCGGCATGCAATTTGCAGGCCTCTGCTAACCTCTTACAGGTCGAAAAGGGCCAAAAAATGCTTCAAAAACACTTTTCAGAAAGCGGCAGAGGGCGTGTTCGGCGTGTCTTTCGAGTCGCTACTGGCGCCGACAGATTTTGCCTCGAGGACACGGTAGGTCCTGAAAATAACTCGAAATTTCAGGCAAAAAGCAAAAGTCTGTCGCGGCCGGGGGTCGAACCCGGACCCTCAGATTGGCAACCAAACTCGCTAACCACTCGGCCATGCCCATTTTTGTCGTAATCGATTC
This sequence comes from Mesorhabditis sp. LJ9110, assembly GCA_038088335.1. NCBI lineage: Eukaryota > Metazoa > Nematoda > Chromadorea > Rhabditida > Rhabditidae > Mesorhabditis > Mesorhabditis sp. LJ9110. Next base: position 13,407 of record JBBGBA010000016.1, on the reverse strand, counting down.
AGCGTCGTTTTTTTCAGGTTTATGGACGATCTGATGTGCAAGACGGAGCAGAACGGAAAGTACGTCATCATGTACGCGACCCCGGTACCGTATCCTGTCACGAGGAGACGATAGAACGGCATCTGATTACGCGACATAATTTATCATTTGGCCGGCCGGCTATTCGATTACGCTATTGAAATGGGCAATAAAGTATTTCGGAGTCGATTACGCTATAAAAATAGCATAGAAAAATCGGTTACGTCATAAATTTTTCAAAAAAATCGATTACGCTACGAAAACCCTCAAAAAAATCAATTGATTACGCTATGGAAACAGCTGATAAAAATCGATAGGCCATGAAAATCTTCTAGAAAAACCGATCAGGTCTCGCAAATCCCGAAAAATAAACCAATTACGCTCCAAAAAGCCGCCGTTTAATCGATTACGCCGTCAAAATCGTGTTGTGTCGTCACCACAACCAGTTACGCCCTGTAAATCGAAACGGGGCCCAATTTATTCGTACACGCCACGTAATTATGAGCGAGCAAATGAGCGAGAAAAACGGAAATTGGAGAATCGATTACGCCATAAAAAGCCGCGCGTCTAAAAAACGGGGGAGTATCGTCGCGTAGCGGATCGGAGGGAGAGAGAGAGAGAGAGAGAGAGAAACAAGAAAAAGAAATACAACAAAACAAAACAATGAAAAAACAACGAGGGGCTAGAGACTACAGACTACAAGGTGGGGCTACCAGGCTACAGGCTACAGACTACAAAACACGCGAAAAAATCGATCTTTCCATTTTGCCGCGTCTCTACCAGAGCAGTCGCCACCACGATTTACCCGATTTGGCGCCCGATGAGGGGGAAGAGGCCTGCAAAAAATGGGATAGATATTTGGGGCAGGCTAGCAGAGAACCTTTGAAAAATTCCGCAAAGAATCTCTGCTAGATTGCCTAGCCGATTTTTATTGCGTAATCGGTTCCTGGAAACCTGGCAGGCTAGCAAAGACCCCATTGAGAAACCATTTGGCACCGAATTCCATAGCGTAATCGGTTTAAAGGGGGCGTGACAGGCCGCCTAGCAGGGATTCTTTGTGGAATTTTCCATTTTTTCCGGTCGGCAGATTCCAGATTTCTCCAAAACTTCTGCTAGCTTCCCCGGCTCGCCGAGTTCATTTCTGAGGAGGGCCATCTGGGCGGGGAGTCGTGTCCACGCCTCACTCGTCGCCCACAGTCGCTGTCTGAAAAGACGAAAATAAAACTATAAATAAAAATCAAAATCAAATCTAAAGCTACGTAAAAATGCAAATGTAAACTCAAAATAAAAATAAAATCACAAAAAACGAAGCCGAACCTCTTGGCGACGTCGAGCACCGTCTCGTTCCATGGCTGCTCCTTGCGCTCACGACTAAAAGCGGGGGGAGCATGAGCTTCAAAATTCAAAAACAAAAAATAAAATTTAAGTTTGTAGATAAAAATCAAATTTAAAAATTTATAAAACCTTTCAAATTTATTTTTAAAACTTATTAAATAAAAATCGCAGTTTTTCAATTTTGGCAAAATTCTAGACCAATTTCCTCTCAAACAGTAAAAACTAAGAATTAAAAACGTAATTTTAAAATTTAAAAAATCGAAATTAAGCTCAAAAATTAAAAAAATTTTGATTTGTAAAGCTTTTTTATTTAAAAATTCAGGACCTATTTTCAAAAGTTTAAACGCACTTAATAAAATCGCCGGTCTTCCCGTCCATCTCTTGATCACAAAGGGCGTAGAGGATCGGGCGGACAGCCTTTACCACCTTCCGCTCGCCCATGCAGAAACTGAAAAAAAAAATCGATAAATTGTCGCTGCTAGCTGGCCCTGCCCATTTCCTCAAGAATCTCTGCTAGCTGGCCCGTTTTCAAGGGCCGCAAACGCCGCTACACGCAACGCCATAAAAAAATCGCCCAAAAAAACGGAAACTTCGCAAGAAATCGGGATTTTCGAAAATTCGAAAAAAACCCGATTTTTTGGGCCTACTAGCAGCGATTCTTTGCGGAAAACCCCCGCCTTACAGTACCTCACAAATCCGAGAATCCATCGTGACAGGAAGAAGACCTCGTCGTCCATTTTGCGCGAAAGTTCCGTCTTTGTCCGCCCTGGGTCGGCCACGTTCACCGTGATGTTCGTATCTAGAAACCGGGGAATTTCAAGGCGTAACTAGTTACTCTACCTTTGAGCCTCTCGCTCAACTCCTTGGCGAAGAGGGCGTTGGCCAGTTTGGTCTCCTTGTAGATCTCGTAGCCGTCAAACTTCTTGCGGTCGGCCGCGTTCAGGTCGTCAATGTTCAGCTCGCATCTGGAAAGGAACGATTACGCGATGAAATTCGATTTTAAAGGGGTGGCGACAGCTAGGAAAAATCGATTACACCATTAATTTCAATTCTAAAGGCGCCTGCACAGATGAAAATCGATTACGCCACCTTTTTCGAATTCCCAAAAAACCTAATTTGCATTTTTTAGCATTTTTGGCACCGGAAATCTTAGAAAATCAGCATAAAAATCCCAGAATAAAGCCAGGCGGCCCTGGAACGCCGGTCATTTCCCGAAAAGAGGATGCTCGACCCGACCGATGGACACGTCGCCGCCGCCACCACGACGGCCGCAGCTGAACACCCCGCCCCCGCCCCCCATCATACACCCGTCGTGCTCGACCCGCAGGCTGTCGCCCTATGGATTGCCGATCTCTTGAACGGGAATCTCGGCGGGGAAGAGGTGGGAGGCGCTCTCTCTCGCTCTCTCTCTCTCTCGCTCTTCCTGGCATCGAAAAAACCGATTTTAGGCCTTTAAAGCAAAAAGCAAAAAGGTTGTAGGTCCCGGGAGTCGAACCCGGGCCTCCAGAATGGTAGGCAACGCCACTAACCCCTTGGCCACCAGCTTCGAATTTTTTGAAAATCGGTTTTCGCTCTTCCTCAATGCTCTCTGCTAGCTGCCCCCCATTCCAGGTGACAGCCAAGCTGTCCGAGATCGAGGGCCGGCTGGGGCCGGAGGGCTGGATCCCGTTCTCCGTGCAGCTGGCGCAGGCCGCCTACGCCGCCTACACCGCCCAAGCCCCGCCCACCGTGCCCATTGCCGTCATTGAGAGGGGTGGGAGAGCTTGCTTGGCTTGGCTTAGGCTTAGCTAGCTTAGGCTTAGGCTTGGACTCCTTTGACTTCCCTAAGCCTAAGCTTAGCATTTGACTTTTTAAAGGGACCGTGACAGCAACTACAAAATTCCCCAATGCCCTCTGCTAGCCTCCCAAATCGCCAGGCAACTAGCAGAGGCGATTTGCGGAACTTCAGCCGCTTAAAGGGAGCGTGACACCGGAAATAGCCGCCCATTTTGCAGCGATGAAAGCCGTTGAGCGGGCCGACGAGCTGGACCCGGTGAACGGGGAGGTGCTGAAGCAGTGCGCCATCCTGGCGGGCGTCATCGCCGAGGCGGGCCACGTCAACGAGAAGACCTTTCTCGCCAACAACTTTAAGGTATCGATTGTACCCTTTTCCAATCGATTACGCCATGAAAATCGGACCTTTCAATCGATTACGATGTCAAAATCCAATTTATCTATTCGATTACGCGATCAAAATAATCAATTACGCCATAAAAATCAAACTTTTCAATCGATTACGCCACAAAAACCGATCGATTACGCCATGAAAATCATGCCATTTTGCAGGCCTATCTCGACGCGGCGGTGGCGGTGAGCCCCGCGGATCCGGTGTTGCTGCACATGCGCGGCCGGTTCATCTACCAGCTGACGATGCTCACCGCCGACGAGCGGTACGCTTTTTGCATCGATTACGCCACGAAAATCGCTGTTTTTCAGCGACCAGACGCGCTTCCTGGACGAGATGTCGGAGCCGAGCCTGCAGCTCGCCCTCGCCGACCTCACCAAGGCCTACGAACAGGTATCATCGATCTGTGCCTTCCACGTCCCTTTAAAAAGGGCGTGGCTTGTGGATTTTTGCCTTGCGTGGTCCTTTAAAAATGTTCGATTTTTGCAGGAGCCGACGGCCATCGACAATCTGCTGTACATGGCGCGCTGTCTGGAGGGGATCGGCGAACGGGACAAGGCCAGGGACTGTCTTCAACAGGTACAGGCGGGGGGAGCACGACAGCGAGGAGTTCAGCTGGGGCCGCCAATTTTAAAGGCACCGCGCCAGCGAGCAGTTCGGCCAGCCACGCCCGTTTAAAGGGAGCGCGCCAGCTAGCAGTTTAGCAGGGCCATCTTAAAGGCACCGCGTCAGCTAGCAGTTCAGGAGTCTAGCCCCCCTTTAAAAGGCCCATTGAAGCTAAAATCTCTACTCCACCCCCCGATTTGCAGATTGACGGGCTGGCGCCGAACGACGGGGCCGACGAGTGGCATGCCCGCGAGGCGGCCGACATGCTCGCCAAGATGGGACCGCCGCCCGCCGCGCCGCCCCAGCCCGAGCAGCAGCAGCAGCAGCAGTAGATGAACATCCCCCAGCCAACGGCCGAGAAGACGCCCCGCAACAACAACACCCACAAGTACACCTCCGCGCTTCTCTCGCTCGCTCTCTCTGCCCCCCCCCCTTCTTTTGTCCCCTTTTTTTGTGTGTACGTTCTTGGTCTTCGTGTTCTTCTACTGTCTATCATCATCATCGTCGTCGTCGTGTAGTCTATATCCGCGTATCGATTCGTGTTCATAACCCAATTATTACAACAACAAAATTGTCCTCGCCTTAGTTGTCGTTAATAAAGTGTGCTTGAGGTGAAGGCTACAGACTACAAAATACACCCGAGAAACGCTGGCTGCAAACTACAGGCTACAAACTACAAACCACAGCGTTTGAAAATGGGCTAGAAGCTGGAGACTACAGACTACAAGCTACAAAACCTCGAGACCTAGTCTACAAACGACAAGCTTTCGGCTAGACTACAAACTACAAAATGAAGCCATAGATGGCAGGCTAAAAAATCGGAAAACTACAAACTACACATTTTGCGTGGCGCTGGACACAGGCCGACGACAAACTACGCAAAAAACGCCCGAAACCCACTTCCTGTCGATGACGTTGGAGTTGACAAAGACGAGCCGCACGGGCTGCTTCTGGGCGAGCAGCTTGTCGAGGAGGAGGGCCGTCAGCAAGAAGGAGCCCATGTGGTTCGTCGCCAGCGTCTTCTCGATGCCGTCCTGGAAATGGATTTATTAGCATGATTTTTGTACTTGTTTGTTCTAAAATTCGAAATTCGGCCGACCTTGTTGATGTCGCGCTGCGTCTGCATCATGGCCGCGTTGTGCAGCACGCCGTCGATGCGATCGAGCTCGAATTTGCCTGAATTTAAATTGATTAAAATCACAAAAATCGGTGAATTAAATTCATTTTTAAGCCAAAAAAAAACTACCTTTTGAGAGTTTGGCGACAAAGTTGCGAATCGAGTCGAAATCCTCGAGGTCACACTGCCGGCAGTACACCTGGAAAAAGGCGGAATTTCAAGGGGGAAATACCCCCGCATTTCGCATCACAAAAACCGCAAAATGGGCCGTGAAAATCGACGTCAATTTTTGCCGGAAATCGCTCGAAAACCAGCGCTGAAAATTGTACCTGTTTATTGCGCGTCTCGAGCACGACATCCCGCCTCACTTGCACGCATTTCTCCCGATTTCGGCAGGCCATCACGACGCGGGCACCGCGTTTCGCCAACTCGCGCGTCGTTTCCTGTAAAAAAACGGTTCAGAACAGCATGTCTATCTGATTACGCCATGAAAATCGGCAGGGCAAGACTAGGAAACGACTACAACGGGAAATCCAGCAAAAAAATGTCAAAAATCGCTCAAATAATTTTTTAGTCTAAAAAATTGTAAAAAAAACCCTCAGGTTCATCCGATTATGCTATTGAAATCGGCAAAACAGCACTGGGAATCGATTAAGACAGGAAACTCTCGAAAAAATGCCAAAAATCGCCCAGCTAATTTTTTTAGCCTAAAAATTGTTAAAAAAACCGCGCTTCATCCGATTACGACATCAAAACAGACAGTCAAGGCTCGGAGCCCGTTACGACAGGGAAATCCATTTGATTAAGCAATCAAAATGCACACACCAGTCCAATGCCCGACGTGGCCCCGGTGACGATGTAGGTTTTGCCGGTCAGCTCCTCGTGCAGCTCGTACTTGGTGCCCGATTGCGTCGAGCTGCAAAAGGAGAAATATAGTTGTTCAGCGATTTACAAAAATAGGTAAGCGAAAAAATAGATATTTTCTGTAAATAACCGCTCAAAATGCCTATAAAACCTCAAGAAATCGAGAAATAATCATTTTGCCCCGAATTTTGAGCACTTCAAAGCTATATCGCGTCCGTTCTAAGCCTAGATAAACGTTGAAAAGGCAGAGAAGCCGTTTTGAGCCGAAAATGAGGCAAAATCGCCGCCTAAACGTTGCAAGAATCTATAAATTTGATTTAGCATAATTTCGAGGAATTCGAAGCGTCTTCTTAGCAAAAACAAACGTTAGAACAGCTAGAAAAGCCCTGGCGGGTTGTAAAACCATAAAATAACGGAAAATTTCTGCTCCAAAGGCGCCAAAAACTTCTCTAAAAGTTTCAGCAATCGATGAATCGTTTCTTTTCGTCTAATTCTAGCAAATCGGAGTTTAAACGAAGCTACTCTAAGCAAATTTGGCGCGTTTTCAAGACCGCTAGCTTTCCTCGACATTTATACTGAAAAATGCTCGTGAAAAGACCATTTCCGATCGCGAAAACCCAGAAAAACCGTCAAAAACGCACTCCCAAATGTTGTAGACGCCGTAGGCGAGGCCGAACGTCGAGAAGCCGACGGCCCACGGCGATTTCAGGCCCTGCACAAGACGGCCCATCGCCATTTTTACCCCTGGAAAATAGGATAAATGCGGAAAAAAGCTATACGAATGACATGGCATCGAAATTAAGTAATTAAAACCAGAGCTTCGAAGCTTGTTTCACTTTCTAAGGTCTAATGGCGTTGAAAACGTCTAAAAATAAGGCGAAAATCGACAAAACTCGCTGCCAAATACCCGGGAAACCGTTCTAAAATCGTTTTAATCGTCGAAAACATCGATCAAACTTTATAAAGTCGATTTTCGCTAGGTATTCCTCTTTATAAGCAGTCAAATCCATCAAAAGGCCGAAAAACAGGATGAAAATCGACGAAAACGCGCGCCACGCCCCCGGAAAAGCGTCAAACTATTAGCAAAAAGCTTCTGCGCGTTTATCGCTAGCTTTTTCACTTTCTAAGAAGTCAATAGCTATCAAAAGACCTAAAACTAAGCTAAAAACCGACAAAACTGAGCGCCAAATCCCCCCGGAAACGTCTTAACAATCTAGAAAATACCATCAAGACGTCCAAAAATACGCTCAAAATCCACCCAAAAACGCCACAAAATATATGAAAAGCCGTTTGCTATCACTTTCTGCATTTTCGAGGCTCCAGAAAACAAAAACGGCGAGGAGAACCCAATTTATTCGAGGGGGGCAGCAACACACACGCGCAAAAAAGAATACAGGAAATGGGGGAAGATATCACATTTTGCGAGGGGGTGCGGGGCTAAAAAACAAAAATACGAAAAACCGGCCGAACCCATAAATAAATCAAAAACGAGAGACGAGAGTGACGAGAGGCGGGCGAGGGAGAGAGAGAAAAAAGAGAAAATTCCCTAGCGGCTTTTATCTTCTTCTCAAAAAACAAACATCAGTGATCTGTGGATACCGGTAGAGAGACAAGGGGTGGGGGGTAGAATTTGTAGTTTGTAGCCGTCGTTTGTAGCCTGTAGTCTAGACGAGCTTCTTGGCCTCGAAGAATCCCTTGAGATGGCGCATCTGCCACGCCCCGGTCAGCAGCAGCACCAGCGTTTGCCCGATCGACCACCTGGAAATCGGGGGAAATTAGCCGAAAAATGGCATGGCAGGCTAGCAGGGGTCATTTGCGGAAAATACCCTAGAAAGAACCATCAATTTTGGTGCTAAAAAGTAGATTTTTCGCCTAAAATACCGATTTTTTACGAAAATTCCGACATTTTTATGCTTAGAAAACGAAAAATTAGCGGAAATCGGCAAGGCAAGCTAGCAGATGCCATTTGCGGAAAGGGGTAGGTAGCGGAGGCCAATTGCGGAAAAATGAAACACCTAGAGTTTCTCAAAAAGCGAAAAATTGATTTCCCGGCTAAAAACTGAGTTTTTCACGAAAATTTAACTATTTTTATGGCAAAAATTCGTATGACAGGCCAGCAGCGGCCATTTGCGGAAAAATAAAAAGCTCTGGAATCACTGACAAAAACGAAAAATGCGATTTTCCACCCAAAATCTGGATTTCTCGGGAAAATTCGCAAATTTTCAGGCTCAAAACGTATTTTCTATCGCCTAAAAATGACCCTCGTCAGCTAGCAAAGACCATTTGCGGAAATCAGCAAGAGAAAAGCCGCTCACCACAGCACGCGCTGGTTGGTCGACTCGGAGGTGGCGCGGAAGCGCTCTTCGCGGTAGCGCTGGTAGTTCTGCTCCTTGGTGATCTGGTCGACCTGGTCGAGGAGTTGCCGGATGCGGAGTTGCAGCTCGTTCAGCTTGTCCTTGGCGGCGATCTGCTGGTAGTCTTGGGCGTGTTCGCCGGCCTGGATGTCCAGGTGGACGCGGAGCTGGGCGCCGCTGAAAAATGGAGATTATTGGAGGAGGCTAGCAGAGAATCTTTGACGAATATAGGAGGCCAGCTAGCAGAGTTTCTCTGCGGAATCCCGGCAGAAACGTCCCTTTTAGAGGTTATTTTCATAGCGCAATTGCTTGGAAGCTGCCCCGAAAATGATTACGCGATGAAAATGGCGAGCAAACTGGCAGCTAGCAGAGATTTTTGCGGATTTTTTGAACGTTAAATATCGTGAAAACCTTTTGCGAAATTTTACAAAAAATTAAATTATGGTTTTGAAGCTCTCTCTCGGCAAGCTAGCAGAGATTCTTTGAGGAATTGGAGGGGCCAGCTAGCAGAGACAATTTACCTAAACCAAGCCGTGGAATTGGAGTAGAGGCAGATGACGTGCTCTCCGGGTGTGTGCGATGTGAACGTGAATTTTCCCTCGGATGTGTAGAGCTTCGAGAGGATCACCTGAAAAATCGGGATAATCGGCATACACCAAAATCGGTTCTGCTGCATTACCGGGGGGGGGGATCAATTTTTCAAACGCGCTCAATTTAAAATTAAAATTTTGCAAATCATACATAGCGGCATTTTCTAAGCGTTCTGTACTATTCTGAAAGGTAAAAACCTTGAAATACAATACAAAAATCGAGATTTTTCAACCGAAATTGACTTTTTAAAAAATGTTCAAAGTTTTTCGCCAGTTTTCCACCTGAAATTAGTTAAATTCTACTAAAAACCATTTAAAGACTTGTTTTACGTTTCTAGGGACTTTTCTAGACGTTTACACCCCCCGATAATGCCAAAGAACCTCCGCGAATCCATAAAATGGCGAAAAAGCGGACCTTCTCCTCGGGATCCTTGACCTCGACGTGCATTCCGATATTGGGGTAGTCGCCGTATCCCTTCGTGTTCGGGTCGTACAGCTGCACTTTGTAGTTGCCCGTCACCTGGAACGCAGAAATCGTGGTATTTGCCCCGTGTCTTGGCCCAAAATTCAATCCAAAAACCCTAAAACAACCACGAATTCTTCAAAACCGAGCTTCCGCCAGAAAAGGCGATTTTCTAGGCCTAAAAATTCACGCTAAACGGCTATAACTGCCAAACCATCAGCTTTCCAGCAAAAAACGCCATTTTGTCGCCTAAAATTTGAACTTTTCGTCAAAATAGCCAGTTTTCAGGCCTAAAACCAATTGAAAAAGCTAGAAACGCACCATCGTCTCATCGGGGATCTCCTCGATGAAGCATTTCCGCTCGGTCTCGGCAATGTGAAAGTAGAGGGCGCTCGACGTCGAGAACACGGCCAGCAGCACGGCCAATCCACGCATTTCCGGGCGGAGGGCGGCTGAAAAAAAGTGATTAAGGGCATGAAAATGCGGGGAAAACGTAGAAAATCGAGAAAACGCGAGAAAAAGCGTTGCAAATCGGTTGAAATCAATATCACGGCCGAAAATGGGGTAAACTGCGACAAGTTGCTAAGAAAACCAGCGAAATCGGGCCCTAAATCGATTGTTTAAACGTCGAAAACTTTTCCAACGCCAAATTGCGCGCTCAAAATGCGAAAAACTGCATATTTCTTGCGCCAAGACTATTATTACCGTTGATAGTATGAAATGAGCCTAAAAGCGCTATTAAAAGGCTATATTTTCACAAAGTAAGCCGCAAAAAAACCTTATTTTTCTTGCGCTAAACCTATTCTTAAAACTGAAAAACAGTTTCGCGTTAGAAAACGTGGCGGAGCAGCTTCCGCAATACACCACGCTCTAAAATGCGCGCGTTTTAACCAGAGATATACTTTAAACAAGCACTTAAAGTAATACCTTAAAAGAATAATGTTTTTCTGAAGCTAAAACCATTCGAAAAACGCTCTAAAACAAGTTTCGCGCTAGAAAATGTGACCGAGCAGCTTCCGCGGTACGCTACGCTCCCAAATACGCGCATTTTAACGGGGAGTATACTTTAAACAGCCAAGTAAAGTAGGATTTTAAAAATAAAGCTTTTTCGGGAATCCAGAGAAAGACCCAAACTGGGCAAAAGCGGCAACCGTCGCGCGTCTTCCTCCGCGGCTACAAACTACAGCCCCCCGCTTCCCGAATCTTGTAAAAGCTACAAAATAAACTTTTAAACGAAACAACCCGCCAAAAAGCCAATTATCAATGCTATCTGGTGCCAAATTTTGCACAGTTGCCGAATCCCCGGGCGAACAGGGGCCAGACAACTGTGATGACGCGCTAAAATCACTTTTTCAGGTTGCGCCGCCAATGTTCGCACGGCGACGCAAGATTGCGCATCGAAGAACCGCCCGTTTTCCGCGTTTTTCGCACCCCCCATTCGATGGCGCGTCGGCAACGGTGGCTCGGCTTTGACGGGCAGCGAAAAAGAAGGCGTTTCGGATGGTTGGACCTGAAAAAAAAACAGTATCTGGCTTTCGGACGGAAAATCTACTAAGCGTTTCAATGTGAGCTTCGTTTGCGCTTAGACTTAGTTTTCAAGTCTCCTCGTTTCACACAAAATTTAACTTTTTAGTCGGTCCCCCGTCCGCATTAAATTTTCCCCCATTTTGGCGATTGTCACCTCACGGCTCGTCAAAGGGCACTTTAGTCCCCGGGGCGCCTATGGCCCTCCGGCTCTGTGGCGGCGCCGCCATATTAAAACTCAGAAAATCTACGTTTCTTCTAATAACTTTTGTATATGATTTCAAACCCTTTGGGGAGGCGTGGGAACTTGGTAGAAAAAAATTCTCTATCGAACAGTGTGGGTAGCAATGAGAGTTCTCTTTAAAATAAAGAATTTTGAAGCCTAAAGTCCCCGAAATTTTCGACCCAGCGGGTTTTAGCTATTTTTTCAGCCTGTTGTTATTAAAATACGATCAAATCTCGCTAAAAAGGTTGGGTGGAGTCACGATACATGCTTTTGAATTAATAAGGAATTTTTGGGAAAAAGATAAACCCTTGTCCGTGTTGACCGGCCCGTTCGATGCTGCACCTCAGCCGGAAGGATTTGAGCCATGTATGGCGGTTTTCTGGGGTAACTATATCAATTTAATGAAAGTATTAATCAAAAAACTGCTGAATTATGAACCTCCTAAAAAATAGCTAAGATAGTCGAACTTTGGACGCTTGGAGCAGGAGCTTCGTGATCTGTCCCCAATTTAGTTAACATAAACGCACCAGAGCTTAAAGCCAAGCATTAGTAGGCCAAAAAATGTAAAAAAGCAACCTGAAAGCTGATTATGGAGCGAAATTACGACGGTTTTGGATCCACTTTGTTAAAACGGGGTTTTGAACCCTTTTGCCCTTTTTTCTGGGGGCTTTTTTGCGAATATTATATGATTTTGTGTTACACAAAACCTTTGTGATACGTTGGCAAAAGCAAAACAAAGATCACTAAAATGGGGAGTTTCGACGCAAGGGGAAACCCAACCAGGGGTGTGGGGCTCGCCGGGGGGTTAACACACTATCCGCGGGGAGAGGGCCCGCCCCCCAGAAGTGCGTTTTTGGTAAGGCCTGACGAGCCGTGACCTGGCTGGCCTCGCGGCGATGATGACACCGAATCATCCCCCCCCCCCCCTCATTCCCCCCAAAAATTGGGGGGCCCAAAAAAAAGCTTGCAAGGGGAAAAAAAAAAAGGCCGAAAAAGTTTTCAAAAAAATATTTGGGGGAGCAGAAAAGGGACAAAAATTTTTGGGGGGCGACTTTTGGGGGAAAGCGTGGAAAAAACAGGGACCGAACTTTTTTCGGCTCAAGCCTAGATTTTTTATCTAAATTTTAATTGGAAGTGTTTCTAAAATGGTGATAGCTAGCCCAAAACCAAAAATTTTTAAAAAATTTAATTTTATAAAAAACATTTTTTTGACCAAAAATGACAAATTTTTTGACTTTTAAATTTTCATTTTTTAAAAATTTTTTTCCCTTAAAAAAAGGCTCAAATTTTCAAAAACAATGTGAAAACCTTTTTTTGATTATTCCCCCCCGGGGGCCAGGAAAAAAGGTTTGGGTTTCCCACTTTCCCCCGAAATTAAACCGATTGCCCCGTAGTTTCGCGCCTCGTCAGCCGGCGGGGGGTACGCGCCGCGGTCCCCTTTTTTTTTGCGACGACGGCGACGTGGGGGACCACCCCACCCAACAATTAGAGCCTGCAAAAATGGCTTCACATGCCAGAAAGGAAGACGAGAGGGCGAAAAATAGCCGAGAGAGCAAAAACGGGCAAACCCGCCCCCAAATCGACTTTTCGGGTGCAAATCGGAACCCCGGGCAGGGGGGAGCAAAATTTTCATTTTCAAGCGGGTCGACGTCAGATTTTGAAGCGAATTTGGATTTGATTAGATTAGCATGTCGCTTCAGCGTTTTTGGGCGAATTTCCGGTTGCCCGGATGGGGGAATGGGCTGCGCTCCATCTGCGGATCATTCCGTCCAATCATTCCCATTCGATTCGTCTTCTTCTTCTTCTTCTGATGATGATTTTCCCCTTTTCCCCCTTTCCCCATGCTCGGGCTCCCCCGATCTCTCGCCATCTCCGGGATGCCCAAAACGGGTGGCCATTGGTATGCCTTGGGCTATCCTAAGGGGTGACTCTATTTCCCCACCCCCCAGCCCAACTTTTCAGCCTACACCTATTTTAATTTTGGGGGTTTAAAAAAAAGGGAAACTCAAAAAATTTTTATTTTCCGTTATTTTTTCATCAAAAGGGCCCCTTCCCACAAATAAAGGGTTTTTGGGCCCGCCCCCTCTGCTCAAAAAGGGAAGAAAACTTTGGCCCAAAAATTAATAAATCAAATTTCTTATAATTT